>PVJI01003049.1:52818-131730 GCA_004026765.1 Micronycteris hirsuta
TGAGGGACAAATACCATATGATCTCACCTTTAACTGGAACATAATCAACAAAAAAAAAAGCAAGAAAAACTTAACCAGAGACATTGAAATTAAGAACAATCTAACAATAGCCAGAGGGGAGGGGGAAGGGGACAATGGGGAGAAGAGTTTTCAGGAACCACTATAGGGGACACATGGACAGAACCAAGGCGGAAGGTGGAGGCAGAGGAGGAAGGTGGGTTTGGAGGGGGTGAAGGGAGGGGAGGGGAGAGGATGTGCACAGCTGTAGTTGAACAACAATAATTTTTTAAAAAAGTATATTCTTCCATTCTGTTACCATTAAACTATCTATAACATCAGAGTTAAAATGCATTTCCTCTGGACAACATACAGCTGGATTTAGCTTTTTAATCTAGTGTTATATTCTTTGGCTTTTATTTGAAAAGTTCAGAGCATTAATAATTAATCTAATTATTATAGTTACTTTTAGGTGTACCATCTGGCTATTGTCCATTTGTTTCACATATTTTTTGTTCTTTTTCCTTGAATTATTTTTTACTCTTTAAGTATTTTCACTATTCAGTTTTTCTTTACTATGGTCTTATTAGCTATAACTTTTAAGTTTATATAGCAGAAGTTCTAGGGTTTGCAATATGCATATTAACATAACATAGTCTAGCTTCAAGTAATATTATGCCACTTCGAATATAACGTAAGAAGTTACTAACAAGTTACTTCTATTATATCTTCCTCTTCTCTATATTATTATTGTCAAACAGTCTACATCTATGTCATAAACCCCACAAATACATTTTTATTTAAACAATATATTTTAAAGTAATTGAAAAATAAGGGAATTATTTTAAAATTTACCCACATAGAGACTATTCAACAGTATTTCTCATTCCATATCTCACCAAGAGTCAAGCCTCCTCTCTCTTTCTGTCGCTTAAATCTTGCCACTCATTGTGATAATTGCACTTACTTTGCTTTTGATTGCTAAGCACCACCATCTCATCTTTGTTATTTTGTGATATGATCCTACTAATTGCTATCAGGATAACCACTTCTATTACAGAATAGTCTCATTTCTTTTTTATCTTCAGTGACTAGTACAGGAACAGCTATTGCATTACGTTTAATGTTTATTTGCTGAATTATGACTATACCTGTAGAATACATTTGTCATATTTAATATAAAATGGCATGTCTGGGTTTCTAATGATATCTTTTTTATATGCTGGTAGCTTTCCATTATCAAGATTCTGGTAGTGATGAGTTAGTTATGGTTAGATGTTAGGCCCTATTTGGCACCCATAGAATAGTATACTTGCACTTTTAGCACTTTCCACGAATGTAGTGAGTTAGATAGATGTACAGGAGTGGGCAAAAGTACATAAGAACTCTACGCCAAAGTGTACTTGAGTATAGGAAGCACACTATAAGAATGTGTAAACGATGAAGGCCAGCAATTTGAGCACTTAGGGGATCATCCCTCTGTGCACTGTTCCACTGTGACATTCTTTTGAGTTAATAAAGCTATTGTAACCATCATAGCCTGCATGTCTTTTTCCATATGAACAACTGTAATCCTACTTTTCCATACCCCTGTATATTAAGCCCCTTAGCATTTTTCACTCAGGTTCCACAAGGATAGAGACTATGTAGGACCTCTTAACCATTACATACGTTATGTCTTGCACTAAGAAGTAACAATATTTTTTATGAAATTATAGACATGAATATGTTGAGCTTGCAGCTCTGGAAAATACAGCAATGTAATAATAGAACTTTTCAAATCTTTACCAAGAAAGAATTTTAGACAGATTAGCTTGAGTATTGACTGCCAATAAAGCAAAAACAAAAACAAGCAGTGATTCACATAGAAGTAGCACTTAGAAAAAAAAAGAGTCATTTTTCTCCACAAAAAAGGCATGCGGATTTTGAGGCTAAAATTTTGAGTAGAAAGAACTGTCGTTGTAAAGACTATCTGCAGTTAAAATCAGTTAATAAAACTCCTAAACATTTCCAATATTGAAAGCCCTCAATACTCTAAGTCAGAATTTAGTGAAATACATGAACATGTAGAGAACAGATATAGATCCTGAGGAAATAAATGTGACAGGGATAAGCATATATTTTCTGAAACAAATATCAACACTCTGCACTGAAGAAAAAGGGGAAAGTTCTGTGAAAGATTATTAGGGGACATGTGTTTGGTGAAATAAAAGGAAGACATGCTTACTGACACTAACAATGATTAGAAGGTAAAATAGTGCCAGAGGGTAAGAAAGTGTTAAAGATTAGTACTATAATTAATACGTTAAGTATTTAATATATATATTTTTTCAAAAATGCAAAAAGAAAATTTGAAATTAATCACTATCAAAGACTGAGGGTTTTTTTGTTGTTGTTAATCATAAAAATCGCCTGAGCTCAGGTTTGTTCATCCCATCTCTGTTTTATCTGAGTCTCTCGTTAGGTTCAATACTGGTAAAGCTGTAATACTGGTTCTATTAAGAACACATTTCATGGAAGAAACTAGGGCCTGTAAACTAAAATCAATGTTTGGCTTAAATGACGATATGAATGCAAATCTCCATTAGCCCAAGGACAGTGATAAATGCAAGCCCATCAGGGACTTGGAAAATTGATGACTCAATAGGCTGATTTAAATGGGTATGACTCACATGTCACTAAATCTTCATTACTGTGAGAAAACCAGGTTGTAACATTTTAGTGTTCTTAGAAGAAATTGGTTATTGATTATAAACAAAAGTCATAGAATCTGATACAAACATAATGAAATGAGAAGCAGGGAAATATCCTTCATGTTAATGGCAGTTGACACCGCCACAGACCTTCTTTTGAAGAAACTCAGATAGACTTTAATGGGATTTTCTCCCACAAGAAACATTTTCCAAACCCTGAAATTTATTGTGTCCATTCCCTGTGATGTGTGGCAGGATTTATTTTCTCGAGTAATGGCTTTAAGCCCATAGAGCTTTCTTCAGTTTGGACTTACAACCTCCTTGTTCTAATTTCTTTCTTAGTTTATGATTAAATGGAATAGCACATATAAATCTTCACAAGTAATCATTAATTTCTTGTAGGCATTTTTCCTATGCAATCTCAAAATAATTTTTGAATATATACTTTTGTGTGTGCCAGCATCATGTCTTTCAAAAACACTAAGCAAAATATATCTTTTTCTCTACATCCAAACTTCTAAATTATAGTATGTCTTGATTTCTCATGAAATATTTTTTTGCATTAGATGTTCCATATCAAGTAACAATAAGTGATTTTAGTATTCAAACAATAGTTGGAAAATATTTTTAAAAATAACTTTTTAATAATGAGTATACAAATGGCCTTATACCTGAGATCTAAAAAGGACTGTCCCCATTACTGCCTTAAAACACATAAACTATAAGTAAAATAATACCCAGAATAAATACTCTTAGTAGGAAAAAAATAATTAATTTATCAATAAATTGGTCTGTACTTGAGCTTTAACTACCAACTCTGTGTGTCAGGTTCAGAAATAATTTTACTTTAGGCAGGAATGCACTGGTATAAAAATGTAATCTGAGTTCAAATTTTTGTTGTTAAGTTAAAATGTAGAAACATAGTGTAAATTATCAATAAGCATTAACACCATTAGACATCTGTTCATCTGTTAAGCTCATAAATTCTAAAAACAGTCAATAATTATTCACTACTTTGCAAATCTTGAATGGTAAACATTTTACTAGAATTAGCTTTTTTTTTTGCCCTGACGCCTTAAGTACATTTATGCAATAAATACATTACTTGAATATTTACACATGTTGTTTAAAACTATAACTGTAAATAGTATGAATACTATTTGGTCAAAATGAGGTAAACATCCTTAACAAAATTTATTTAGTACAAAACCATAGAAAAAAAGAGAAAAATAAAAATATCAATATTTAAAATGTATGTGAAACAGTTTATCCTTGTATTATTATTAATTATTGTATTATTTGTTAATTACTATATTTTTCATACCAACAACTGTAAACCTACTTTTGTCCCACCCTGTATTTTTATAGATCCTTTTGACTTAAAAAATGTATCTGACTACTATCATAAACGTTATGTCAATAAACTCAACAAGATGAAATGGAAAAATTCTTTGGAAAACACAACTTAACCAAAATTGACAGAAAATACAGAAAGTTTAATATCATTTTAAGTACCATAGGAATTTAATTAACTATCAGAAATTTTTCCATAAAATCCATATTATTTCACTGATGAATTCTATCAAATTTATTAGAAATAAGTGGCACAACTAACTTTATAAAAACATGTACAAAGATTGTAGAAGGGGGAAACACTTTCCATTTTAATTTATATGGTGATAATATAATACCAAAATTTGACAAAGACATTATAAGAGGTTATTATATAGATTGAAAGAAATCCTTGGGTGTAAATTGAACCCAACATTTAAAAAGAAAATATATCATGATCTGGCATGGTTTATCCCTGCAATGTACAGTTAGTTTTACATTTTAAAATTACCCAGTGTAACATCAGATATTAACAGAAAAGGGAGAAAAACCATGTTTATTTCAAAAATAAAAAACAAAACAAAACATTAAATTCACATTCATAATAAAAAAGGGGGATAAAAAGGAATTTATTAACTCTGCCAAAAGTCATCTTAAAATACAACTAAGACTGTATGTAATGGTAAAATATTGAACTTTCCCTGCTAAAAATCAGTAATTGACACAGCATGCTACATATATATTCTGTTGGTTCTAGGCAATGAAATAAGGTGATGAAAATAAATAAAAGACATGAAAATCAGAAAAGAAGAAAGAACACCATCTATATTTGTAAATTACATGATAGCCAGTGTAGATAATTGTTCTATTTTCAAAGCAACAACCTCAACAACCAAGTGATTTAGAAGGATTTCCAGGTACAAAGTCAATGTACAAAAATCAAATGTCATTCTATGTAATTGCAGATAACGATTAGAGAGTGAAATTTTAAAAGTAATATTTGCAATAGTGTCAATATAACATATTTAGATAAAATTTGTCCCAAAATGCAGACCATTGCCCTGAAAACATTGCCAAGACAAAAAATCGGAGACATATGTCTTCTTTATGTATTAGAATCTTCAATATTGTTAAAAAGTAGTGTTCCCAAAGTTAACCTAAATTGCATACAAACTTAATCACTATTCCACTTGGCTGTGTTGTAAAAACTGACAAGCTAATTCTAAAATAGAAATAGATATTCAAAGGGTTTATAATGGCCTAAACAATTTTGAAAAGAAAACAAAAACAAAAATGAAAAAAGTTAAAGGACTTAACTACCTGAATTTAAAGCTTAGTATATATCTGTAGTAATCAGGACAATGAGGCATTGGCCTAAAGAGAGGCAAATAAATGAATGGGACAGAAAAAAGTACAGAAATAAACCTATGTTTATAAAGTCAGTTGAAATGATGGTTGAAATGGTGGTTGAAAATAAAATATTGAAAACAAATGATGCTGAAACAAATAGATATCAATATTGGGGAGGGAGGACAAAGATACTGACCCAACTCACACCAAATTCAAAAACATAACTCAGAAAGGAACTACAGTCCCAAACATGAAAGCTAAAACTATAATGCTGTAGATGAAATAATAGAATACCTTTGGGACATACAAGTACATGAATATATCTACTATATCTTTTAAAGGATACACAAGGAAATAACTCGTCAAATAAGAAAATGACAAATTAGATCATCAACATTTTTAAAAATCTAGTAATCAAAAGAAACTCTAAAGAAAGAGTAGGTAATCAGAGGCAGGAAAAAATGTGGTAAATATACATCTGACAAATGAGTTCTATCCATAATACCTAAAATAATTCTACAACCTAATAATTAAAACAAATAGTTCAATCAAAAGTAGAAACTTCACAAGGAAAGGTATATGAATAGCAAACAAGCCCATGAAAGAATGCTCAATATTGTTAGTCATCATGAAAATTCAAATTGAAGCAAAAGACATAGCACTATACACCCACTAGAACAGTAGGATTAAAATGTTTTATTAACTTTATTAGGGTGACATTGGTTAATAAGATTATAGAGATTTCAAGTATATGTATATATTTTTAATTTTTAGAAACATTTTTAATCCTCACCCAAGGACATTTTTTCATTGCTTTTAGAGAGGAAGGGAGAAAGGGTTTAGAGAGAGGGAAAAGGAGGGACAAAGGGAGGAAGAGAAACATCAATCAGTTGCCTATTGTATGTGCTCTGACCAGGGACTGAATCTACAACCTAGGAATGTGTCCCGGCTAATAATCGAAACAGCGACCTTTCAGTTTGGAGGACAATGCCCAATGAGCTGAGCCACATAGGCCAGGCATCAAGTGTGCATTTCTATGATACTTGATCTATTTACTGCATTGTGTGCCCAGCACCCAAAGTCAAATCTTCTGTCACCATATAGTTGACGCCCTTTACCCTTTATGAACCTCCACCTCCACTTCCCTCTGGCGACCACCATACTGTTGCCTATCCCTATGAGTTTTTATTTGTCTTATTTGTTCATTTGTTGCTTTTATTTGTATATTCTACATGTGAGTGAAATCATATGGTTCTTTTTCTGTCTGACTTATTTCGCTTAGCATATTCTTAACGTCCATCCACGTTGTTGCAAATGGCAGTATTTCATCTTTCTTATGGTTGAATAGTATTCCGTGGTATGTATGAACCGTGTCTTCTTTATCATCTATCAAAGGGCGCTTTGCTTGTTTCCATGTCCTGGCCACTGTGAATAATGCTGCGATGAACATATGGGTGCATATAACTGTGAATAAATGTTTTCAAATTTGGGGGGTAGATACCTAGAAGAGGGGTAGCTGGGTCATATGGTAACTCTACTCTTCATTTTTTGAGAAACCTTCATAGTGTGTCCATAGTGGCTGTACCGGTCCACATGCCCACCTGTGGTAAATGAGGGTTCCTTTTTCTCCACAACCTCTCCAACACTTGTCATTACTTGTTTGTTGATAATAGCCATTCTAACAGGCATGAGGTGGTATCTCATTGTAGTTTGGATTTGCATTTCCTTAACATTTAGAGAAGCTGAGCACTAAAAGTTAAAAATTCCAACCCAAGGAATGGAGGCCACTGGAACTCTCCTATGTTTCTAGTGAAAGTGTAGAATTACAAGAATTTTGAAACAATGACATTTCTTTCAAAGTTAAGTGTACATGACTCAGAAATGTCAGTCCTAGATATTTATTCAAGAGAAAATGAAAATGAATGTTTACAAAAAGACTTTTAAACATATAAGTAGAAATACTAGAGCCAAAATCTATAAACAACCCTAATGATCATCAACAAGGAAATAGATAAATTGATTGTGGTATAGTTATATTATGAAATACTATTCAGCGACGAAAGGAGCAAATTACTTATACATAAAAATATACTTGAATAGTGAGTGAGGTGACCATGACCGGGTGGTGGTAAGTATATACAAGGACTGTCCATAAGGTATCCAGCCATCTCATACGAAAAATAGAGCCATTTATTGAAGAAGATACAAGATATAAGAAACATTGTATACAGGACAATGATGCCTCAGTCCCCTTCAAAGTAGGCACCTTGGGACCCCACACTGTTCTCCCAGCCTCCGTCAGCTGCCTTATTGTATTTTCCTGAATCTCATCAATGGTCTGAAATCTCTTCCCTTTGAAAGGTGATTTTAGTTTTGAAAATAGCCAGAAGTGGCAGGGTGCCAAATATGGACTGTAATAGGGCTGAATCACCTGTGGGGTTTGATGTTTCACCAAAAAACTCCTCACATGACGTGATGCATGAGCAGGCACACTGCCATGATGAAGCTGTCAATTGCCAGCTGCCCATAGCTGCAGCCTTCTGAATCATCTGAATAGTTTCCACAGAGAAATGTCTAAGCTTAATGTCAAATCTGATGCAGATTTGTTGCTGTACTCACTCAGACTTTTTGAATGTGGCAGTCACAGAGTACACATGCTCACTCAATGGTGTTTACTGCCCCCACTGACTAGTACAGTGAAGTCATCATTGTTCATGCATGCACATTCCAGTCCAGTCTCCTTGACTGCCAAGTTACATGGATGTCACGCAAACCATTCTCACTATATTAACAATGGCTGGACTTTTTCCAGACAGACTTCATATAGGGGAATAAAGGGTTTAATAAAATTACTTGTTATAGGTTAAGCCAAATAGAAATAGCAAGGCCATAAACGTAGGAATGTAAAGACGGGTTCACTAATTTGACCTCAGCTGATTAAAATAGAAAGATCTAGAAATTTAGGACTTATTTACTGTGAAAACCTCTTCATGGCTGGAATGATAGGCCAAGAGAGCCTGGAGTGGTGCAGAGAACACCGTGTGGGTTTATTCTTGACTTCTATTAACAAAAGAGTATTTTATACCAAGTTTAGTCCAATGTAGATTTTTCCGTACTTTGAAAAGTTACATATTTTCAGCTAATACATGCCAAACAATTGTGTGGTCTGTCTTAACTCAATTAAACATGATCAGTTAATTTAAACAATATAAGTACATTTAATTATCATTTTTATTTTACAGATGACAAAACTGAGGCAGAGAAGGTTAAATATCTTACCCAAGATCACAAAACTAGAAAGTGGTTAAAGCCAGAAATTCATTCCAGAGAATCTGGTGCTATAAAACATGTATTTACCTAAGTGCCAATAAATAGAGATACACAGATATATGTGTATGAATTGAGAAAACGATGTGTTTAATGGATTCAATTATTTCCTCTTTGTAGATTTTAACTAGTAAACTATTAAACACATTCATTTTTACCTGTTAATTACAGGTATTCTGTAGGAACATAATATCAATAGAAATGCTTCGCACCTCAGGAACGGTAACTTAAGGAGTATTTTTGACAACAACAAGGCTCCCAAGCACGTTCCTCACATTTGGTTGGAGTACAACCCTTAGAGAGACACACAAAGGCTTTGAAAAGCAGCACAGAAGTGGGAGCATCACTAGAAAAAAACAGAATAGCTCTTCAAGGAATAAGGAGATAGAAAGGTCAATTAGTTGTAAAGCTATCAAATACAAACCTGTTCTTATTTTCATGCTCAAAACTCTGTATTTTGGACTCCAAGGTAATACGTTTGATCAAACATTATTTTGGCACCCAGGTGGATGCTCAAAATCTATAGTTTGGCTCCAAGTAGATTAGAAGTAGATTTTCGTAAGAGGTAGATTTTGTAGTATTCCCTGCACTTAGCATATGCATTAATGTTCACTCTATAAAATTCAAATTGGTGATACCAATGGTCATCAAATCAACTATAACATTGTCTTGGATTAATATCTTCTATGAATTAAATGCCACTTTATAAGTTTAGTGAATTATCAAACAAGTCTCCAATTTTGAACATTTAAAATTAGGTATGTTCTATTGATTTATAGAGATTTGGGGAGAGGCATACATGCGTATTGCTTCTATTTGATCAGATTTTACTTTTTTTTGCTATGGCTTATTATTATTGTCATCACTGTGAATGGGAACAGAACATAAATGTCCACAATTGCTTCTCTTGCTTCTGGATGGGAGAAACCACACTGAAAAAAAAATCAATACCACTAAAGAAAAATCAATAAACCAATATTTAGTACAGTACATACTACCAGGAACATTTCTTCTTTTTAAAAAATTGATTTAATAAAGCTTAATTATGCCAATTCTTTTTACTTTGTCCTCATTGAAACTACTTAAATCTCTTTTTAGTAAGGATTATTCACACATTTGAAAATTATTTGACAATTTGTCCCTTATCTGTTCCTTCTCCAAATTGAACCATGTACAATTCTATTTGTATTGCTCTTATAAACTAACCCCTTAATCATTTCTGTATGTCTTTGTTATATAATTAACAAGATTTATAATGCTTTTCAGAGTGACATTTTAATGTATGAAGAATGCAAGAATTCAAAAAACTAAAAAGAAAAAGAAGGTGGGAAATATATTAACCTCTTCTATTATGTATCATCCTGCCAATGGTCCCAGGACTATTTCTCAATTCTTAAAATATAGTCAATACCAGATGTACTTCCCATAAGAATATACAGTTCCCAGTACTCAGGACTCAGAACATTTCCTTGCTGCTTACCAGTAAATTAAACCAAATGAGCTTCTTTCCTTGCATTTTGAAGTGCCTTTTCCTTTCTTAGTAACCTCAAGGCATTTTGCTGCTCACATCCTAGTCAAGGCCCTAGATGGTACCCAGAACAGAGTGTTACCCACTACTTCAATGCTCACAAGTATAGAGAAGCTGGAGGAAGATCTGCATATCCCTGAACTAGCTGAGCACTGACCTAGTCAGCCTGAAACCTAGAAGTTTTGCATAAGGAAAAATAAAAAAGACTAATTGGGATGTAAAGATAGGCTCATAAAAGGTGGCACTATTTATGGAACCTGTAGGGAAAATGAGCAATAAAGCAACACGGTTGAGTGCTTCAAGGTTTTCCAACAAAGAAGTTGTATTGATCATCCATTGTGAATCCCATCCTGGTAAAAGAATCCTTAAACCCACTCATTCACATACTACCCCAAGTTTTGACATAAACCAGTCAGACAACCCTTCATTTGGGACCCTAAGCTCTGAGCTTGAATTATCTTTACTATTTTTATTTTGCCAATCATCCTTAAGCCTTATCATTGTGCAGATGAGCACCACAAACATCAGCCCTGCAAAGAGGACTATAGTCTCTGGGTAACATCACCCACAACCACCAATTCCTGGATACTTCCTTTTATTCCTCCCGGCTTTGCCTTTTATAATAAATCATGTTTGGTTGTTTCTTTTAAGTTAAACCATGTATCTCTACTTCAGATCTGACAGCAATATGGGCAACCTAGATGTTTCTTTATTCTTCCAAGTGGGTATAATATGATTTATAAGAGTAGCTCACAAATATCACTTGAAATGAATTGGTTGGGGTTTAGAGAGGTTGGGGAATTTGAAAGTGATTATTTACTAAATCCTAGTCCCAGGCCAGCATTACTATTCCATAGCAAGATGGAATATGGGCCATCACAATCATGACATGTAGTCTACTCCTGTGGTTTGCCTATGAAATGTATAACACATAGAAACAGACAAGAGTGTGGGGACAGCCAGAGGGAAAAGGGGAAGAGGGGAGGTGAGCAAAGGGGGAGAAATGGGGATGGACAGAGACTGTCTGGAGCAATGGGTACATGGTACAGTGTGCAAATGATGTTTTATTGAGTTGTACACTGGAAACCTGTATGGTTTTGAGAGCTAGTAAATAAATAAATAAATATCATCACAAGGAAGTCAATAAAAAGAAATAAATAATTTTCAAAAGTGAGAAGCTGTCTAGCTTCCTAGATAGTCTTTTGGTTGACCACTATGTCTTTTGCTAGAATAAACAGAGCCATTTTTATGTCATTTGGGATTTGCTCTCTTAAAATATACTTCCTTGTCATTTTCCATTTCTCTTCATTTTCTTCTTTTTTACTAAACTGACATTTGCAGATTTCTTTGTTGCTTCCTCTTCATCTCCTTTCCTTCTAAATACTTCGGTGCCTAGGACTCCACCTTTGGATTCTTCATTCATACTCCCTCCCCAGGTGACCTTATCTCACCCATCTGAATAAACAGCAACTTCGTTATTCTATGTGCTCAGATCCCCCAAACCAACATGTTTGTAGTTAATTTTCACACCTCTATTTCTCTTGTAACAAATAATCTATCAATCTATAAGCAAATGTTGTTGGCTAAGCTTTCAAAATATCTCTCCACACTGAGTCCCTCTCACCACCTTCACTGAGATCCACCTCGGTCCAGAACAGAATCTTCTCTCTCCAGGATTAGTCCAACACTCTACTACACTGTCTCTTGGCTTCAAACTCTGTCCTAAATCTCATCTATGGATCACGATGATCTTTTTAAAAGATAAATCATCTTGCTCCTTAGATTTTTCCACTTCTCAGGTGTAAGACCGATATTAACTTCTCATTTTACTCAGAGTAAAATCCAAAATCTTAAAATCCCAAAAGAGTCTACAAAATCTGACAAATCCCTGCTACACCTTGACCTCATCTCCCATCACTCTTCTCTCAGTCGCTCTACTCTAAGCTAAGTGACTTTCTCTCAGGCACTTGAATTATGTTCCTGAGCCAGGACCTCCACTCATGCCCTTTCCTTTCCTGAAATGTTCTTCTCACACATCACACAAGGTGGACTCCCAAGTTTACTTTGAGTCTCTGTTCAAATGATACCTTATCAAGAAAGCCTTGTTTCATTTCTGTATATAAAATAGCATTTTTATAACCCTGACATTCCCAACATCTATCATTTCATTTCCCTTTAACCACTGTATTTTTTTCCCAAATTTCTTACTAACATCAGACACATTCTGTATTTGTTGTGGCATTTTGTATTTATTTACCATCTGTCTAATTCCATTACACTGCAAGCACTGTTGTTTCTGTGCATTATTTTACACCAGTTCTTAGAAGGGTGCCTTGGTCTACTAGACAATAAATAAACATTTGTTGAATTCATTAATTTTATTAAAATGGTAGCATGGATTCCTGGAATTCTAACAGATTCATTGTATAAGTAATATACTTTTACAGTAATTGAACATACTCTATTGTCTCGAATAATTTCTGCCCCAAAATAGAATTCTATAAACATTAGGTTATTGTGTCTTTTGTTACTCCCAGTAAACATCATACATAATAGAACACATCTCAAAATACATTGTTTTTTCTTCAAATAAAATACAGAAATAAAAAAAAAAAAACAAGCAAACGAAAAACCACAAGGTTAATGATCAGGTTAATCATTTTGCCATAAGAGGCCTTAAACTTATTCATAAAAATCTATTCAGGTGAGTGCTGATGTAATTGGAAGAAAAGAAAACACACAAACAAAACAAAGCACCACTAGCAAAACTATCACTCCCGGTTTCACAACTTCTAAGGAGTTTTTTGTGAACAAATAGAACATAGATATTTTTACTGCCATTCTACCAGGAGCCTAAGAATTTCACCGAGTTACAAGGACTCTCTAATTTCTAAGTTTTAGTGGAGAGCTTAGTATAGATGAGTCTTTGTTGAAGAAAATATTTCAGAGAGTTTTTTTGACTTTGCAAAAGGAGGTCTTAATGATAAGCTACTCTATGTAAGAAAATGGCAGTAACTGGGGGTTGAAAACAGGCACAAGGGGAGAATAACTGTCTTCAAGCAGATTGGTTGAGGAGATAGCTGTACCTTGATAAGGAAGGGAGAAGAGGTGTGAGATGTTACTAAAGATAAATCCCCCCGTGTGCAATATAAAATGTGAAAGTTTAGGTTAGTATTATATAATATACACATTAAAATGCATGTTGGTACTTGAACTAGACTATAACTTTCCACCGTTTCTCCTTAATTTCAGTGAAGTATGCTAGACTTGAAAGAGCCTTGTGTTATTTGTGCTTTGGCCAAAAGAGAACAGGGGTGGTGTTCAGCTTGAGGAAATAGTGTGAAGTACAGCATCAGGTCCAGTGGGCAATTGATAGAACAGAGACATCAGTGGCAATGGGCAAGTGGAGCAGCTGGGACCCGGAGAAACAGGCATTCCACATAGACTCTGGGAAGGAACTGATTTATCACACAATGTGCAGGGCACAAGAGTAAGGTCATTTAGGGTGAAAAATATATACAGAAAGACAGAGGGTTCGGGAACTCCCAAGCTACACAAATATAGCTTATGCAAAAGACAAGCTTCCACACCCAGTTCTCCAGTAATTCCTAAGTTTGGTCTTGGAAAAATAAGAAACAACAAACAGACTGCATTAGCTTACCAACTCAAAAAGTTCTTTCACAGAAATGCACACTACTTCATTGTTAAACTGTTGGCTTTAATTTCTTGACACCGTCTTCTCTTTCTAATGAATTACAGAACTCTTATTTTTTAGTTTTGTCCTAACTTTCAGAAAGTTTCAAGTTAAATTTTATGCTTAAGCAAAGTGAATTTGGAACATAATGTCCACTCAATATTTGTTGTATGAGTAATGGAGAATAGTCAACAGCAAGACATTAAATTGGATCTATCCTAAATTCAAAGATTATTGGTTTACAGGAAAAAGTACTGATGGACTGTAAGTTTCATCTTATATGGAGACTCAGGGAAGTTAAAATTTTCAAATTGGAATAATCTACCTGACAAAGAGGCTGAGAGGGAATAACTCAGGGCATCCTTGCGGAATTGAATATCCAGGTTATCTCTGCCAGTGTCCCTAGCAGGTACTGTTGAAAGCTCTTTTCTTTAAAAGATTTAAGTCTAAAAGAGTTTCCTCACAAAAACGGAGGCTGCTTTCCAAATCTTGATTAAGAGCAAACTTTCTTCCCCTTCTCTCTTTTGCTTTTCTCCAGTTATTGTAATTTTCTCAGTGAAACTGCATTCTACTACTCAGTAAAGCGTTTTGCGCAACCAGTCTCTATCACACGTGTTGGAAAAATAGATATGCAAAGGAAAATCTACTGGAAAAGGTCATTTCTCCTTTAGCAGACTTCAGAATCTCCTCCCAAATGAAATGCTGCTTTAGAGGAGCAGTTCAGAGCTTTCCTTTTCTTTCTCTAGGGAGGTAGGTGGTTAAGGTATATTTTTGTCTGACAAAATAAGATAGTTTTAATTTGTCAACCATCTGTGGACTTCATGATAATGTAATTTTAACGCCTATATATGTATTCATTATTTGGGAAACATTACTATTTTAAATATATAAATAAAATCTTCTGGTATTTTAAATTTAAATTGATATATATTTTTATTTAAAAGAAGTGTTAGGCTACCGAGGTGAACAGGTTTGCCTGTTTCTTATTAATTACTATGTACAGTCTCCTCTTGAAATGATGATTTCTATGGTAGGTAATTTTGTGGATGCAACAGAGTGAACATAAATTGTCACATGAAGAACACACCTCACATGTTACACTATAGTCAAGTAACTGTTTCTTTTTGTTTGTTTTCTTTAATCCTCACCTGAGGACATTTCACTGATTTTACAGAGGAAGGGGGCAAGAGAGACACATCTGTCAGTTGTCTCCCATATGTGCTTCGACTGGGGATCAAACCCGCAACCTTTTGGTGTAAGAGGCGATGCTCCAACCAACTGAACCAACTGGCACAACTGTTTTATTTAATAAGCATGATTTCATTCCAGAAAAGAGAATTTTAATAGCATCTTTAAAAGAAAAGCTCGACATGAACTGAAACTAGAGTAAGCACTCTAACAAACAGTTGCTTCCAATGTTTTGTAAGCATAATTAAAGAGCATGTTTTACTCTTTGAAATATACTTCTCTTCTATCCTCATGTTTTCTAAACTAATGTCTACATCTTTACTTTAGTAAATAATAATTACCGTATCAAATGGAACTTCTCCAGTGAAATTTCCTATTACCTCCCAAATCTAGCTTTTACTCTCTTCTTAGTTTTATTTCCTGTTAATTGAATATAATTTCCTATTATGAAAAAGACACTTTAGGGTTCCCTTTTTCTCCACAACCTCTCAAACACTTGTTGTTTGTTGCTTTGTTGATGATGGCCATTCTTAGTGATGTGAAGTGGTATCTCATTGTGATTTTAATTTGCATCTCTCTGATGGCTATCGATACTGAGCATCTTTTCATATGTCTCTGGACCCTCTGTATGTCCTCCTTAGAGAAGTATCTGTTCAAGTCTTTTGCCCATTTTTTAATTGGGTTGCTTGTCTTCTTAGAGTAGAGTCGTCTGAGTTCTTTATATATTTTGGAGATCAAATCCTTGTTTGAGGTATCATTGGCAACTATGTTTTCTCATATGGTTTGTTCTCTTTTCATTTTAATGCTATTTTCTCTAGCCACACAAAAGCTTTTTATTTTGATGAGATCCCACTTGTTTATTATTTCCTTTATGTTCCTTGCTCTAGAGGACATATCAGGGAACCCTAGTGCACTGTTGGTGGGATTGCAGACTGGTGCGAGCACTATAGAAACAGTATGGAATTTCCTCAGAAAACTGAAAATGGAATTGCCTTTTGATCCAGAAATTCCACTGCTGGGATTATACCCTAAGAGCCCTGAAACATCAATCCAAAAGAACCTATGCACCCCAATGTTCATAGCAGCACAATTTGCAATAGGCAAGTACTGGAAGCAACCCAAGTGCCCATCAGTATAAATGAGTGGATCAAAAAACTATGGTACACTTACACAATGGAATTCTACAAAGCAGAAAGAAAGAAGGAGCTCCTCCCCTTTGTGACACCATGGATGTAACTGGAAAGCATTATGCTAAGAGAAATAAGCGAGGCAGTGAAAGACAGATACCATACGATCTCACCTTTAATGAAACTTAATCAACAAAACAAACAAGCAAGCAAAATATAACCAAATGCATTGAAATTGGGAACAAGCTGACAGTAAGTAGAAGGAAGAGGGGAGGGGATAATAGGGGAAAAGGGTGAAGGGTTTGCAGGAACTATTATAGAGGACACATGGACAATAACAAGGTGGGATGCAAACAGGGGAGGTAGGTGGGGAAGGCTAGGTGGTGGGGAGGGGCTGGGGGGAAAAGGCAGAAAAATGTACTTGAACAACAATAAAAATCAAAAGTAAAAAAAAAAGAAACAGAAATTTTACACACTACTATGACAACAAATAATAGTAAAATTTAAAAATCTGTAGCATTTCTAAATGTTATTAAATTTGTTACGTGATTCATAAGAAAGAACTGATCTCAGTTACCACCTTAGAGGGTGTACCTATACACAGGAAACCACCTACTTTGGTATTATACATGATACTGATTGTATGAGCAAAACTAAATAACCTAAATATCCAATAACTGAGATATGAGTAATTAAATTCTAGAGAGAATCACCAGGAGATACAAGTAATAATGTGAAATAATCTCCAAGATTTATTCTTGAGTAGAACAAATTTAGGTGGTAGAACACCTTATGTAAATTATGGTGCCATTAACATAAAGCATACACATATTCATATCCATGTGCCCACCAATACTATGTTTTTCTATTGGTATTTTTATCTATGTCAAACGTTATAGTAGTTCCTTTGGAGAAGGAATGGGGTGAGTAAATGGTAGTAAACAGGAACTTTTGTCTAATAGCATTAATGAACTAAACATATACTTAAAAGAGAAAACTTAAATTTAAAGTAATATATGCTATATACCTTCCTCAGTTCATACTCAAGCACTTTTCCTTCAATTTCTAAGAATTTTATGTCAAAATATAAATAATGCATCTTTGGATTATGGTAAAATGTTTCTTTCTTGCTAATTTTCCAAAAAATGATTGTTAATGGGCTGTTGGTTACTTTTGCAGTATCATTTTCATGTTTCATTTAAACATGCACTCTATTTTAATCGTATCCAATATAGAAACATAAAAATTTTCAGGTTAGCAAGTTGTGTATTCAATGTGCAATTGGATAATAAAAAATAAACACTTTTGAAATAATTAGATACTCTCCATGAAATTAAAGGGAGCACACACAGCATATGTTCCCATGCTGTTAAAAGTTCATTTGATCATGGTGGTTGGTTAAATAAGTCATTCGTGCATTAGATTTATTTTATGCTTAAAAAGACTTAAATATCTTGAAAAATGTGAACTACCTTTTACCGAATGGATCAAACTGCACACTGGATAGTATACTTTTTTACCTCTAAATCTCAAATAATATATTTATCTGTCATTGCATGCATTTGTAACTGGTATGGGATCAAAGAAAGTCTAAGTGTGGTTGGGCAATGCACATAATTATGGAGAACAGCAACAACTATGGAAACCCATAAATCTACTTTCTTACATATTTACTTTTTAATTTTATGTGTATCGGTTTTGTTTATCAAATCTTCTGGAGTACCTGGATTTTGCACCATGCCTAAATAACAATTCTCTTTTTAGCTATGACAAAACAAACAGAAAAAATGTAAGGGACACTTTCATAGAATCAGCATGTAATGTTCCCCCTCATGAGTAAAAGATGTTAGGTAATTCCTGTATTACTTTCCCAACCCCTCCAAAAAACTGATGAAACACTCCGCTAAAGTGTGTGCAAGTAAGTTACTGATGACTTGTATTTACAAACACATTAGCATATCATGATGCATTGTTAAAGCTCACGCAGTAAATATGTCCTTGTGAAAAATGCTTTATATCACCTCTAAAATGCACAGTGCACCCCTATTTTCAATGCAACATTATTCACAGTGGCAACAATTATTCACATGGGAACAACTAAAGTGTCCTTTCATAGCTTATTGGATAAAGAAGGTGTGGTACATATACACAATGGAATACTATTCAGCCATAACGAAAGATGAAAACGGCCATTTGGGACAACATGGATGGGTCCTGCGGATATAACACTAAGCAAAATAAGTCCGATAGAAGTCAAGAACCACATGATTTCACTTACTTGTGGGGTATAAAACTGAAAGCAACAAATAAACAAACAAACAAGCAAACAAAAACTCATGGACCTAACAGTGTGGTGAGTACCAGAGAAAAAGGGAAGTTGGAGGTGAGTAATGAAGGGGAAGAGGGGAGCAGGGGTGTCCAACATTTTGGCCACACTGGAAGAAGAAGAGTTGTCTTGAGCTACACATTAAATATACTACGACACATAACCACAAAAAAACCTCATAATGTTTTAAGTAAATTTACAATTTTGTGATGGGCTGCATTCACAGACATCAAGGGTTGCACATGGCCCATGGACTGCAGATTGGACACCCCAGTACAGTGTACGGTGACAGAAGGGGATTTGACTTTGGGTGATGGGTACAAGATGCAATATACAAATGAGATACCATAGCATTGTACAAGTGAAACTTGTCACCAGAAAGGGACCGGGATGGAGGTGGGTCTGCCCCAGCATGGTCTGGAATGTGTGGGTTCTTGACTTTGTACAGGAAATATTTCATGACATGAGTCCAGGTGATTTTGAGAGTACATTTATTACAGTTGGGGACAGTGAAACAAAGGAAGGGCTTAAGATAGAAGAGGCAAGATCACTGCAACAGGAGTGAGCCTAGGCTGAGCTGCTCACACACAGGAAAGGAGGTCACGATACCAGAAGTAACCTAGCTGGGCAGCTTCATGCCGGAAAGGAAGTCACAGAGGAAGAAGTAAGCCCGCTGGGCTGCATGAACTCAGGGAACAGTTATACAGGCAAAATGAGGGCTCTTGCAAATGGTCAGGGGGTTGGTCTGGGGAGAGCTGTTGCTGCCCACTGCTCCCCTGGTTGCAAGTATTGTGGGGACCCTTATATCTTATTAAAAAGAAAGCAAAGATACAAGCTTGAGGGAAGAAGAGGGGAATGGGCATGCTCAAGAGGGAGTATGCACTGGGTCTTTTGTCTTAAGAGTTTTTATCTGTTTTTTAAAGGTGGGAATTTTAGGGGAGGTCTCAATCGGAATATTCATCAGTTTTCCAGGTGTGTCCTTTGATATGCTGATATACTAAAATGAGCATATAAAGAGATCAGGGCCTTCTCTGGACAGTTTCACCTTCCAAGAATGTCACCCAAAAGGAGCCGGGAGCAAGGCAGATCTGCCCAGGAAAGGTCTGAATGTGTAAACCATGTGCTCCATTGTATCCAGTGATTAGGGAAGATAAGATCTTGTAATTTATTAGCTTTCTGCAAATTGTTCTGCCAATTTGTTCAGCTATCTGCCTCAGTTTCCCCATTCCATTTATCAAGGAATTTTCCTAGCTTCTTATTAACCTGCCTCAAAACCTCTAACATTTTATTAATCAATATCACCCCCAATAAATTTAATTAAAAAAAATAAGTAAAACACACAGTGCCTTCTGGATGAGAATTATAGTTAGTGTGATGAGAGGCTCATACAGGAGACATGGATGTTCTCTATATCATTACCAATCTTGGTTACATGTTCTTAAAAAGGGACAGACATGAGTAGAGTAGAATCCATAAAAGATGAAAAGTTCACATGCTATGATTCCACTGTTATTTTGCTCTTGAAAATGTAAGTGGAAAATTTTATTTCCTTAGGCTTGCATATAATTTATCATCTAAAACTCCCAATACTCAACCCAAGGCATAATAAACTGGTGTTATATTTTTTTAAAGACTTGTGGCCAAATCAGATAGTTGTACACACCATCTTTCATTCTCCCCAGCCTCTGTAGTATTAGAACACCACTTTTATTTAGTGTGGCAGTGTGCCCAGCCCCAGGAATGCATCCCTTAGTCCTCCTTATGCTAATGTGGCCAATTTGAATAATGACAAATATACCAAAATACTGTGTGAATATTTTTCAGTTAAGTCCTTGTAAGGGAAGAAATGATATCTCTCATCATCCTGCTGCCCACAGTATATTGGATTGGCCAAAAAGTTTATTTGTTTTTCTTTTCTATAAGATGGGTCTAGTAGTGTTTAGTTGTCTTTAACATCATTTGAACAATATTGTTAGATTGTATTGTGACAGCTGTCATATCAGCATGCATTGAAAAAAACTTATCAAAATTGGTGAATTTTTGTGTAGCCAGTTTAATATTAAAGATGGAAAAATATATACATTTTCAGCATACTATGCTTTATTATTTCAAGAAAGGTAAAAACTCAACTGAAATGCAAAGAGAATTGTGCAGTGTTCGGAGAAGGTGCTGTGACTGATGGAACATGGCAAAAGTGGTTTGTGAAGTTTTATGCTGGAGATTTCTTGCTGGATGATGCTCCGTGGTGGAGGAGACCGGTTGAAATTGATAGTGATCAAATTGAGACATTGAGAACAATCAACATTATTATCATGTGGGAGATGGCCGACACACTCAAAATATCCAAATAAATAAAGTTATTGGTGAAAATAAGAAAATGTGTCCTTCATTTTAGAGAAAAAACCATATGGACTTTTTATGGCCAACCCAATATGTGATGTCTGACGTTCTAGTCACTTTTTTGCACCCTAAGAACAGAGGCCACATTCTAAGGATGCCAGAGCAGAGAAGTGGAAGAAGCTGGGATCTCATGATTTAAAGGAGTTGCTAAACCAGGTCTGAACAGCCTCTTATTTGTTATTTGGGTTTTTCTGTTATATTTAGGCAAACCAATTTTACAGAAATTGGTTTCAACATATTTCTAAATGTTTGCTAGTCTACCTATAGTTTCTCAAGTCTTTATGAATTTACAGATGCCTATGAATGCATTTTTTATATCTTCTTCAAGAAGTATACCTACACAAATAAAAAATGCTGCCAATGCCATTCTTAATTTTTATTTGTTATTTTGCAATACTTTATGTTCATTTGACCCCCTTTTTCTTCCAGTTTGCATTCAATCAGATATAGTTTAATCCATTGTTTTATCTGCATTACTTTGAGCGTAGAAGTAAATGCTTTGTGGGGCGGGGAATGAGGGGGGAGCCGGGAGAAGAGTTGGGTGAACATGATCATAGTGTTTTCAGGAATTAAACCCATCTGCATTTATTATACCAGATAGATTTACTATTATGTCTATTATTTCTGTATACTTACTATTTTTATTGCTCATGGCTGTTTGTGTTATTTTCTGCTTTACCTGAGGTATAGATTAAGAAGGATCGGGATACCACCTCACAGTTTTCTCTGTGCTGTCCTTTTTACTCAACCCTAATTAGCCCGTTTTCAGGCCAACCTATTTTCTTTCCCCTTTGCAAGGCTTGGCACACAACGTGCCTCATTTACCTACTTGTCACCCTTCAGCTCTCAGCTCAAAGGTTACTTCCCCCACTGAGTTGGAAACGATGGATATATGGCTTTGGCATACCATCTACCTTTCCTCGTAGAACTGAGCACAGATGTAATTTTTTGTTAACTGGTGAAATTACATGTTTAATGTATCGACATTTATCTCCAACCAGATTTTAAATTCCATCAAAATAGGATCTGTGTCTTTTTTCCTCAACTTCCTAGTGCCTAACACAGATCGTGTTGCAGAGTGAGCACTCAGTAAATAGAGTGGTCTTACTCATGTAGAGAAACATGATAATTAAGTAAATACGGGCCATCAGAGAGATAGTTGGAGTTGCATGTAAATGTAACATACTTGCATTCTAAAAGCAAATGCCAGGAAGTGGAGATGGCAAGGCACACCTCAGAAACCTTGCAGGTTTGCTTTCAGACCACCACAATAAAGCTAGTGTCTCAAAAAAGCAAACCATAATCTTCGTACTGGTGGAGAGTTTTGCCTACAATTTGTAACATGCAAAATCTGTGAAGTGCAGTAAAGCAAAGGGCAATAAAATGAGATATGGCTGTCCCTACACTGGCATTCTCAGTTCAATAAATCTGTAAGTAGCACTTCTCGACGGGAACTGAAGATTGTTTAATAGACTTTGTAAAAATACTGACTGTGAAGGTAGCAAAGGTAAGTTTAAAATTTAAAGACAAAGGGAGATAAAGTGATGGACAAGTGAAATAACTTAGAAAGTAAATGTAATTAAAGTTGAAGAGAATAAATAAACCAAATTCAAGAAAATTTTAGACACGGTTTTCTGGTCTGCACGTCACCCACTGAAATTCACTTTGTGAATTGCTATCACAGTTATACTACCAAAGAACAGGCCTGATAAAGTCACATCTTTCCAAAATCTTTTGAGGGCTCTCCAGAAATCGCATGAGGTGAAGCACTGCTTATTGCTGGGTATAGCCATAAACTGAAGAGTTAATGTATATAATTTATTCTTGAAGGATGTTATTGTTAGATATTTGGGGAAAAGTTGATTTTCCCATTTATGATTTCAAGTAATTCACAGCTTGAAGCAACAAGCATGAACTTTAAAAGATTGTGAATGAGTCCAGGCATAGTTCAATGTCTAACATCCCACAGGAACTGGCAATTTAACTCCTAGCTGGATTATTTTTATGTACAATGTCTTAATTTTCAGGGGCTCAAATCATGCATGAAAAACTAATTTTCTTCGTTATGTTACAGGGCACACTAAGTACCACAAAGAGACTGCGGAGAGTAAATCAATTTAATGTGCAGAATAATATAATGTGAATTTGGTTTCGGATTATAGTTTGGGAATATACCTAATGACCTATTCTTTTAATTAAAAAAAAAAAAAAACATGTTTGAGATTGTTTGGGGGTTCCAGTTGAAGATAGTGGCATAGGATAATCCTGGCCTCACTCCTTCCTGGGAATGCACTGCATCTGTAGCTACGTACAAATGGTTCAATCTCCTCTGGGAAAATTAAAATAAAACACACAACAACAACAACAACAACAACAACAACAAAACCCCTAAACCCTGAGCAACCCCAGCGCCTCAGGCCCACCTCATCATAGCAGGAAGGAGAGAATGGGACACAAGCTCCCCACAAACCCCGCCGCGGGTGCAGCAACCCTTTCAGGAGGAAACTCAATCCGAGCCCCAAGCTGCACCTGAGAAGTGAGTTGCCACCCTCCCACCCCCGCCAACCCCTGACATCAAGCTTTGAAAAACAACCTCCACTAGACTGTGAGGAACTGAGGATGCCCTACAGGGACTCACCTGGCCCAGGGGTCAGGGTGGAGGAAGCGGATCCTGAAGAAGCCAGACTTCCTGTGAACGAGGTGAACCCTAACGCAGTAATCAGCCTGAGGGGGAGGCACTTAGGTAATTTAGTACAAACTAAGGGAGGGGGCTGCTGGTTGGTGAGCATCATCTTTGGCTCTCCCTTTGCCTCCCTCCAGCCGAAAGGCACCTTCTTTTCTTTTTTTTAACAATACACATTTTTAATTCTTTTTCCCCCAGAGCCGAAACCGTCTACACGCTCCCATCAGTGGCTTTCCAGCAGCAGGTGCCGTCTCTGTGCTCTCCTCGGCGGGCACCAGCTGCTTTTATTTTTAATTAATCTAGGCTTTTAGCTTTCCTTTCTTCTTCCTGGTGGGTGCTACCTGCATACTCACACTCTGCCATGCTCCAAAGGAGAGACTTTGGCCTTCACACCTGCCTGATCCTGCGGTGGTTTTTTTTTTTGTTGTTGTTGTCATTTTGCTTTACTGCTTAGGGGATGCTCCTGGACTAACTGGCCCTGGAGGAGCTGGGCATGGGTCCCTGGTCTCGCGGGACTGCCCGTGGCAAGCTGCAGCCACCTGGGCGCTGAGCGGAGCTTGGGTAGGGGCACTGCTCTGGTCTTGGTGGGAAGGACATTCTTTGTTGTCCTGGAGTTGGGAGCTGCGGAGGCTTCTCAGGCACAAGGCTGGTGAACGCATCTTTGGGTTAAATTTCTGCCTCACTCTAACTTGCCTGTACGTCCTGGAAAGGAGCTTATACCCTGCCTGGTGCCCCAGTTTTGCAGCTACTGCCGGGGGCACATCTACATTGCCTGGCTCTGGTTGCCAGTGGGGCTTATTCTTCTGGGCATTGCTGTACTACAACCAACAAAGAGTTTGAGATGGATACCACCCCCAGGGCACAGCAAGTGGCAGCAGACCAGGGGAACCACAGGCCCATTAGCTTGTCATCCTACCTTCTAATTAAATACACATTCCAGGGCTGACTGTAATCCTTTCCAGAGTTCGAAGGTCTGGCGCTGTCTTCCGACTCTGCCCCAGCCACCTCCAGAAAGCCACAAGTATTACTATAACTATAGTGAATAATGTATTGCATGAAACTAATATTGTATGTCACCTGTAATTGAAAAATAAAAATAATTATTTTATAAGTAATAATACTGTATTGTATATTTGAAAGTAGCTAGGAGAGTGGATCTTAAAAGTTCCCATCATAAGAAAAATAGTGTAAATGTGTGGTGGTGGATGTTAACTGGACTTACTGTGGCGATCATTTTGCAATATATACAAATATTGAATTATTACATTGCACATCTGAAGCTGAAAAATGTTATGTCAATTATGCCTCAATGAAAAAAAGAAAAAGTAATTTGTTTGAGCTATGCACTGTTTATTGGGGGTTAGCGACAGTCATGAATACTGACTCCAGTTGGTGAGCCGCAGGTAAGGATGAACACTTTGCAGGGTTTCCATAAGCCCTTGTTGATTTTCATTTTTGCTCCAGTGCGATTGCCTACTCATTCTGATACATACTGATGGACGTTCTCAGCAGACCTCTGCTGAAGACTGGTTAGGTATGATTAATGGCCTAAAAAAAGTAATCTAATTTTCATCTTCTGGAGCAGATGTTCAGCAAAAGAATGGAGAGAAAATCCCTACCGACACAGCACATCCAAACTTTCTGTTTTCTAGCAGACAGTAAAACTAACTCTGGATAATTAGTAAGAAGAATATGAAAATAATTCCTGACAAGAAAGTCAAGAATTATGTGAAAATATATCATTTCTTCTTCAGAGTTTAGGAGCTAGAAAGCATAATTTTATACTACAGAAACATTTGAAATTTCAGTCTTCCATTCATTCTAAATTAACACGACAAAAGCCTACCAATGAACCATAGGAAACTTATCTTCCAGGTAATGAAAACCAAATAAAATAAGCAACTACAAATAATACAAACAACACATTTATTTAGAAAAATAAACTGAAAATGCTGTTTGTTTGTTTGGTACATTTTTCCATGAAGCATAGATAAATGGCTATAAAAAACTGTTATATGTCAAATACAAATTACAAATGATTTTTTTTTTTCAGAGAACAAATAGATGTTAAACACAAATGCTTAGTGTACAGTTCACTGTATTTGACTTCTTGGCTGTTAATGATATAAAATGATCTTCGTTAAAAAATTTGATCCCTTTTTCATTCATTTGACCACACTGATGCTTTTTCATGATAATTCTGTAGTTGTTATTTTAATCTGAGACAAGAACATTATTTTTTCAAATAACTGATTTTTATGGAAGAAAGAGAAATCTATATATGCAAAATTTTTAAGTGTTTCCTTTTTAGACTCCTGCAAGAAACTGCTTGCTGTGGTCTCAAAACTCATGGGACCATCTGTGCAAATAACAGCACACATCATTACCCTGAATGGAAGTGACAGTGCAAATATTAGAAGTGCATTGAGAAATAATCAGTAAGAACTGACCTCCCCCCTCTCTCAACCAATATGGAGTGAAGGATTGAACGCAGAAACTTTTCAAGCAATTGACAATAACGCCGCTATTCCATTATGGCTTTAAAAGTATGCACACGATGGCAAACATGCTCTCTGCAAACAGCGACATTCTGTCCCCATACTGTTCATTGCTGCACTGCTCCTCTCTTTGTTCAGTTTCTCTTTGTCTACATTTTTCTTCTGAAATGCTGAGTGACTCTGGCTAGAGATCTCTCCTATATACTTTCACCTTCCCAAATGATAAATCGATTGATAATTTACTAGCTTCATTGCTGAATATACATTTTCATGGGTTCATATCTCGGAATATTTATTTTCATGGTGAAGTAAGATGGAGTTTGTTTGGTTTCGTTTTTCATTAGCTTGATTGTTTAGTCCTTTTCATCTATTTTTTTTTTTAATCTTCTTGGTAATTTCTGAGTGAAGAGATTTAAGGCTGTGGCTTTTTCACCCCTAGGGCTCTGCTCGTGGCTGTCAGGCTGGAGGCAGGTGACTTTCCGCAGACCGTATCCATGGTCATTTGTGCTCCGAAGTTCAGGGGGGTTGCTGCTCTAAGATGGACAGGTTCCTGGTTATTTCAAAATTAGATCTGGCCTCAAGAAGTCATAATGATGAATCTGAAGTGAGAAAAATGAGCTGACATGCCTCCAAATGAAGATTTTCCTTCCATCCTGAAGGAGCTGTCAAAAGAATGAAAACAAAAGGCAAAAAGATCAGTTTAAATAGCAAGTGTAGTTCAACAAAAACATATAAAACGTGTTAAGAATGAGGCAAGCATTTGTTAGTGCCTAATTTAAAATTATTTGAATTATCAAGAATATTATTTTAAATATCTAAACATATAAAATATGGGAGAAAGAGAAACATCAATGTGAAAGAGAGCACGCTATTCTGTCACCCTGCCGTACCCATCCCAACTGAGAATGGAATCCGCAACCCAGGTATGTGTCCTGACCAGGAATCGAACCCTCAACACTTTGATACACAGGACAATGCCCAACCAACTGAACCACCTAACCCAGGCCTATTTCTGACAGTTATTTTTTAAACTTCAGAAAAATTAGTCCACTTGTAAATGTACCAAATTCTCAAAGACTATATATACACTGAAAATTTATAAAATATCTTGGGATAGTTATATCTTGAGAAATATATCTTGGTATATGTCATTATTAAAAGTGGTTAATCAATAAATCATTTTTATTAAGGTGAAGATTTCATTTGAAAACAAAAAAATTTAAAACACATGTTGTGTAATACAATCTTCAATTACATTCTATATTGTCTAAATATATTATCAAAATGCCAAAAGGATATTCTTTTCCTTGATGCAGCAGAGATGCCAAAGAACTATTCTTCCTTTACAAGTATCTGCAATTCTTTAAAATTAACACCTAAAAATAATCGATATCCATATTTGTAACTAATGAATATGCTTTTTGGAAAACAAAAAGAAATAAACTTAGCCATAATTCTCACGCTGCCCACCCAACATCAAACATGCTTTACACCACTTAACGTGGAGAGCGTCGATGGTCTTCTCCTTAGGTAATGATGCAAATGGGAATACTTATGCCATGAGTCACTAGAATAGGTACAGCAAGTTATTAAAATAAACCTGGTACCACACTTAATTGACTTGTAAATTATTAGAAAAGTCAGAGACAGAGAGTAATTGCTTTAAGAGCATTTTTAATCCCTAAAGTCCATTAAGAACTCCTTTTTTTAACCCCTTTACTTGGAAGTAGGTGAATTCCAAGTGCATGGTGCTTTCTTCAATATAGAGACACAGACATACACTCAGGCCAGAGTAAATCAGTGAGTCCTTTTTTGACAGACCATTACCATTCTATTAGATGAGTAAGAATTGTTTTTAATTATGTTACTGCCAACTAGCAAGACAAAGTTCTAGTACTAAATAATTTAAATAATCAAAATGAAAAAAATAATCCTCCCAACTCCAAGATTATAACTAGAAAAATCACCAAACACAATTAGTCAATGTGTGTTGGAGGTATACTCTGGCACATCATAAAAGATTTTCTGTGAAAGATACAGAAAGAGAAGGCAATCTCTCATCATGAACTTGCTTACAAAGATGCGAACGATATGTTAGGTGGGATAGATAGCAAACCAAAGCAGGGAGTGTGGGGAGGGGCTGTGTCTTACTCATTAATTCAGCAGTCCTGAGCCTGGCCCGATGATAAGATCGATAAGATCGTGAGATGTCCGAACATTACAAGCTAAGCTATGATAGTGCAGGAGGAGGGAGCCTTTGATATTCTGAATGTATCCTTTTCACTAGCTGGGAAAGAAAGCCTTTCAATTTGTATATATTAATTCCAAGGTCTGGAGAGGGGAGGAGGAGGGGTACCGAGAAGTTGGCTAAACTATATAACCCCTGAACCCCAATAGTCAGCTTCACGCCAGTATATACAACAAACTTAATAACAACTTTATTTCCTCTATATGTGGGCATTCAGACTAGCTGTGTGCCTGTGCCCTAGTGTATTTCATAAATAAACTTATCTCATTGCCACTACATGTGCTGTCTCTCACTTCAATTCTTCTGTTGCAAGCAAGGCAAGAACGAAGGAGGAGGGGAGCCTCCCTAACTCGGGTCTTCCTGGTAATAATATGAGGACAGAGGAGTGGGAAAGACTGGGCTAAACTCATGTAAGCTGCGCTTAGTCCAACAGCACCACTTGCATCTGCCTATTTATGCCATTTTTTCATAATTTAGAAATATAAGCTTCCACAAGTGGAAAAGAAATAGACACTGAAGCTGTTACTAATATATCAGCAGCAATCATACAATAATTAATATTTTGGTTTTACTATTAAATAAAGAAATATGATACAACTGTACAAAATGGCTTTCTGCAAATATATAGGAACATAATTCATGTAATTGGGGCAAAGATAATTACATGTGCCAATTATATTTTCATAGTTCTCTGATATAGGAGTCTTTAACAGTCTACATTATTGTTATAGCTTATTAAAAAGGTGAAACAATCTATCAGTCAGTCAAAACTATGTATTTTGTACCTATTGTATACTGGGTACTGCTTGAGGAACCATGAATACAAAACTCTTATTTCTTGCCCTCCAAGGAGATTAATATTCAGAAGGTAAGGAGGAACACTAATACCCATAATAAAAGATTTGTGCTATAATACATATAAGTATAAAATAAAGAATGAGCATAGGAGAAGAGGCCTACAGAAGTCAGCATCTGAACTGAGATTGAGGAATGGGTTGGAGTCTGCAAAAGTAATACCTTTCTATCAGTTTTGAAATAAGGGTATTTCAAACAGAGGAAACTGCCTGGGCAAAAGCATGAAACAGGGGTGGGGGAGGTATGGTACCATCAACACGGTGTAGCCTAAAACTGAAGGAAGAAAATCAAGTTGTTTTTGGAAAGTGTCTGGAGGAAGTGTGGAAATTACGATGGTAGGGGAGAGGCAGTACGTATGGCAGACCTTTACAGCAAAGGAATAGTGAAGCCATCAGCTGAATCCAGTGACTAAGGATCAAGTTGCAGATGCTTT
Organism: Micronycteris hirsuta; assembly: GCA_004026765.1. Taxonomy (NCBI): domain Eukaryota; kingdom Metazoa; phylum Chordata; class Mammalia; order Chiroptera; family Phyllostomidae; genus Micronycteris; species Micronycteris hirsuta. The sequence goes on from PVJI01003049.1 coordinate 82,498, forward strand.
CTTAGTGGAAAATTGAAGAAAGCAAAATAACCCACCCATGCTTACTTAAATAAGAGATAGCTGGAGCATTAGGGGCTCCAGGAAGCAGGTGTGCACCGGTAGGCACACATAAGTCATCCTGCGGGGTGCCGAGGATCGAGGATCGCAGTGAGTGTGGCCTCAGCAGCGGGTGTGGTGTGGGACTGAGTCAGTTGTGAGACTCGGAGCTGCTGCCCCAGCAGGCGGCCCAACAAACCTGCGACCTAGCGGCAGACATGGGTTGGGCAGGAGTTATGAACTGGCCCCATCATAGGGCACAGCCCAGCCACCGCCACCACTCTGCCCCAAGCCAGGAAAGAGCGAGCGCAGGCGCACTCCCTGCTCTGTGCTATGTCTCCAATGGCATCTGCCTCTGGGCCTTTGGCGAAGCTTGAGCAGATTCTGGTCCTCGACCCTCCCACAGCCCTCAAATTCAAAGACACCTACAAAGATGAAGTCACTACAATTCTTAAATTGCAAACTCCATCAGATAGAAAAGTATGTTTCAAAGCGAAGACTGCAGCACCTCATCAGCACTGTGTGTGGCCCAACAGTGGAATTATTGACCCAGGGTTGATGACGACTGCAATGGATTCTAAATTGATAGGTGTTTTTGAAATGCTCAGTGAGAATGACAACTTGAATGATAAGGAACCCAGCCAAACTGTTCTGCCGAATGCATCTAAACAAGATGGACTCACACCCAAACCACGTAGTGTTTCATTCAATGATACTGAAACAAGGAAGCTCAGGGAGGAGTGTAAAATACTTCAGGGAGAAATGATGAAAGCTTAGGGCTCAAAAAACATAGCGCACTTGGATAAACCTGGATCAACCTCCACTGCTCCCTTCAGCAATAACGTCACCGGCCCTCTCTCCTCACTTCCTGTAATTACAGCCACTTTCATTCGTTTCTTTTTAGGGAAACTCATCTTGTAGAGTGAAACATGCAAAATGCTACTTCTTTTATTTTCTCTTGGTCAGAAAAAGATTTGCTTATCTCCATTTCATTGGTAGTAGGGCCCACAGTGACCATTTTTATGCGTGTGTACAGTGTCATATTGCCTTTAATGATCTCTTATGCTTAGAAAATAAAAAATAATTGTTCAGCTACTTAACGAGTTGTATATTGCCAAATTATCATTAGCAGATGCCAGTTGCACATTCAGTCCTTCATGAAATTCATAAATAAAGAATTGCTTTCTTTGTGAGTTCAAGAAGTGTTTATAAGAATTCAAGAATTGTTCAGAATCTTGTCAATATTATTCTAATAATCCCTTAAAATTTTATCTGTTGCTGTTACCTCTTGAAATATGATTTATTTAGATTGCTAATCCTGCTCATTCAGAAAATGCCAAGAGATATTCTATGGGGAAATGTTGCCTCTCACGGAGTAAACTTTCTCCTTTACCTTTGGTAATATCATGGCAGAATTTTTCTTATCCTTTGTAAGGCAGTTGTTGACTGAGTTTTTCATCCTTATGATCCTGTCCTATGATATTTAATATGACAAAAATAAAACTACTAACAGATTCTCGCTCGATGAATAAAAGGTTTGTTCATTTTACATTTATTTAAGATAAGAGCTAACATTATTTATGAATCTTTTCCTATTCCACCATTTTTTTTAGGTATCACATGGAAGTAGATATTTGCCTCAGCCCTCAGTGATCATACATTAAATACAGAGAATAAAACCTTTGAACCAATAGATGCTTATATATGTTTTTTGAATTCTAATATTGGGTATTAATGGAATGCATTTAATTCTTACTGAGTTTTGACAATTTGTTAGATATTGGAGCCTCTCCTTATATGGGACTGGACGCTGCACTCAACCTGCTAAACTCAGAGTCAGATATTTTTTTCCCACTGAAGAAAAGCCCCAAATAATTTCTCATGTATAATTTGATCATTTTAAAAAATCCATCAGCTTCCATTAATAGGTTTTAAAATAGAAACTTTTTAAACCTCTACATTTATTGTATTTTTGCATCAAATATGAAGATGTAATACACCATCATGTTTACACTAGTTAAATAAATATACTCAGAAATGTGATAATGACACGTAAATCACATACACCAAGATCCTGTACAGCCAACAAGAAGTGTTCATGGAAATGCTATGTGACTCATTCTTCAGATCGGTGGTTAATTGCTTCATTTTGTTCAAAAAGCTTTGCTTAAAACTAATCATAATTTTCTTCACTTTTGGAATGGAATAGGTCAAAGTTTTTAAGTACTGAAGGGTCTTTTTTTTTAATTCTCACCCAAAGATATATTTATTGATATTTTTTAAGAGAGGGGGAAGAGAGAGAGAGAGTAGGAGAAACATCAGTGTGAGAGATAAACATCCATGGTTGCCTCCGGAAAGTGCCCGGCAGGGCGCTAACCCACAACCTTTTCTTTTGGTGTCGGCAACAACGCTGCAACCAACTGGGCACCACGCCAGGGCACCAGGGTCATTTTTTTAATGGTAAATTTTTCCAGACACAAACGTGATTTGAAAAATATAAATGATACTAGACAATTTTAGGCTTTGAGTCATTAAATGTCCAGTTAATTTATGTAAGCACCATTTTTCTTCTAAACTATCTTCTTCATGAGAAGAAGGAAGGCACTATTAGAGTCTTCGATTGTAGTAACATGGTCAAAAGTTGAAGAGGTTGCACCTATGTAAAAAGGCTCAAGTTGCTCACAGTGCAGGGAAGAGCTGAAGTCATGTGATTCCCCAGTATTCAGATCCCTGTGTCTAATGTGGACACTCAGCTGTGCCCCCTGAAAGGCATGTCCTTTGAGGCTTCCCCTGAATAAGCTTCCTTTGTCCCAATCGCTGGGGCGGAGGCTGCCTCTCCCCACTTCTTCCCAGTAAGAAAGTGAACCAGGTGTGTACTCAATGGACTCAGAGGCTGTGCATCTTTTGCCCATGGTCTCCTGTATGTGGCTCTCAATTCAGTCTTCTGTTCAGTCATGCCCTCTGGTCTTGGGGATACTTTGTTCATGTAAACAGCTGAGGCATCTGTGGATTTTCGACCGTATGCTTGGCTCACGTGGAGATGGACACATGGCAAGCATGATAGGCCCCTACACTGCCCCCTCCAAGCTGCCCGCCAGGATTGTAGCAGGGCCTCAGCCCTCTGAACTGGCAGGGTGATGTGTGCGCATAGAAGTCCTTGATGTTTCCACACCACCACTGCTGCCACCTTGTGGGACTGTGGCATCTGCAACTATGTAGGGGGCCCGCATAGGAAGAGGAGTTGTTAGGTCTGGATCCAGGCTGACCAGTAACTGTTTGGTAGTGGCAGAGGAACTGGCCTAAGCAAAGGCCCAGGAAGCCGCTGGTCCCGACAGTGTGGAGCCCAGGTCTGGGCTGAGTGTTGCTCAGGCACCAGACCAAAGACACAGCATGGGCCTGGAGATTTAGAGGGGCAGTAGACCCAGGATAGAGTGGCGAGTGACGGGGATGCAATAGGCTAAATAGATGGCACCGGGTAAGGCAGGTGTGCAGTAGGCACCTTGCCGGGAAGAGGGCCAGGTAAGTGGAGAGGTGCGTACGCTTGAAGCACCTGCAGTGGGCGAGAAGGCTGCCACCCTTGAATGTGCCCTTGGCGATGGGGTCCAGCACCCAGTAGCTCTGTTGTTCAGGCGGCAGGCCTTGTAGGAGAACTTGAGGAAGCAGTCATTTAGCAAGAGGTAGCAATGGTTGCTATTCTGCTGCTTTTTGGGGGTGGTTGTGATAGAAGGGGAGAGGCCCGGTAATGAACCTGCAGATGCAGCCCAGTGTGAGGCAGCTCACGCACCTACACAGCAGCCCTGGCCCTGAGTGCAGTAGCTGCAGGGCCGGTTCCAGGGCCTCGGGCTGTAATATCCTCGGTGACTGACACACCCAGTCAGGGCAGCATGGTTTTTAACTGTCAAAGACGGCAAGCAAAGCTAAGGAAAAGCTAAAAGTATTACAAAAACTTTGTCCAAACAGCAGTACTTCATAATTCTATATTTATTTTGACCTCAGTGTAATTTTTGTAATTATCTTGTTTATACTCTGTATTTATTAAGTATAAATATATAAATGTGTATACATGAATAACATATTTTATAAAATAATTTTATAAAACAAGTATTTATATATAATATATATTATTTTAACTATGAGACAATATATTATGTGTACTGTGTCTGCTACATTTTAGGTAGTAACTATGAAGAGACCAAAATTGTTACCAAAAAAAAAAATCTGTCTTATATCCCCTATTAAACTAATAGCAGCAGTGAGTTTTCATTTAATTAAGTTAAATGAAAATGTATGGAATACCTACTATAAGTGAGCCATTATGACAAACATGGAAAATAAAAAATAAAGTTATACTTTTATTACACTTAAACATAAAGCTGAATGTTTATTTGACACTTTGTTATATAAAGCAATGAAGGATTTTCTTACCAGTCTCCAGGTAAGGAAATGCTGGCTCCCGTTAGATTAAGTCAAGGTCAGCACTGCAAGCCAAATTTGCTGCCCTCACACCACTCATTGGGCACTATAGCTACAGAGATGAATATTTGGGATAAACAGTATGGCGCACATTAACTAGAATATTTACTGTTCTTTCTACTTACAGAAAATTTTTTTAGCAAAATTATAAATTCCATGGGCTAGCACTGAATTTATAAACTAAATGAGGCAGAACTGGCATCAGTGCAATATTAAGTAGTCATATCGGAACAATTTTTTTTTTAGTTTTTTAGTTGATCTATAGCTGCCATTTTGAATTTTATTGTGTTAAACGTCAGAAAATAAGGCCTGTTTGGTAATCCAAATTCCCAAATATTAGTGTTTTATAGTATGAATGGAGGGATAGCAAAAACACTTGTCTGTGAAAAAAATGACCAGAATTAACTTTCTACCTCTGTTTCTATGGAAACCTGACACTGGTAGAATGTCAGCTGTATTACTATGCAACTTTGCTTATGATAAAATAAATCCTGATTTGTAAACTGCATCTGATCCAGCAAGACTGTGAATGACTATAAATATCTTCTGGGATTTCTGAGGGTGGTAACTGGTCATGATCATTTCTATGAATATTGAGAAAATCAGCTTGAAGAAGATTATTTTAATAAGATGAAAATGAAATTTCTAATTCTAGCATTGCTTTCTTAGTTGACACAATTAATTTCTTCTCATGAATTACCTGTGAAATATTGAAAACATAAATGAGGGCATCTGATAGCTGCCCTGCTTACCTGAGCCTACCAACAGTGCAGTGCCGCCTAATGAATTCGTACATCCATAAGAAAGACATACTAACCAAGGGTGTAGGTACTGCTTGATGTATCGATGTAAGTGTCCATGTGTCTGACAAAGCAGCCATTTAGAGAGATGATATTTTTAAGTCTTTCAGGCCAGATGGTCATTTTCTAAAATAGGTTCCTGACACCCTGAAATATGCACCTCAGAATTGCACTTCTCATCTAAGGGAGCACATCAGATGATGGCATTCCACAGCATTAGTTCCAAATTGCCAAGGACAGCTACAAAATTTATAGAGTTCAGTGAAAAATGAAATGCAGGGCCCTTGCTCAGTCTCTCTGTTTTTGTATTTGCTGTTTAATGTCATTCTCCTTCTGGCACAGGTTGAGGGCAGACCTCTACAAACCCTGGGGCTCTGCCTTGCAAATCACAGAACATCACATAGCTGCCAGCGCTTTGTCCTCCCTGAGACAGGGCAGCAGTGGTCTCCACGTGTGGGAGAGAGAGTGGGTGATGCATGCAGTACCATGCCCGACAGGAAGCTTCAAGCCCCCAACATGTTCTCTGTTATCCCATCGGATTTCATTCACAAAACAAATTCAAAGATAAAAATATCAAGACAGCAATTGCACATCATTAAACCCCAAAGGTAGGAGAGCCATGTGTGCAGGCGCTGCTTCTGAAGACAGGGCTCTGTGCAGTTGCAATGGTCACAAACCCATGAAGCTGACCCTGCAAGTCTGTCCCACTACAAACCTTTACACTGAAATTCAAAATAACAAAAAACAAAAGTCCAGCTTTTCCTGATACTATGCTCTATTGTATTTGATTTTTTATTCAATGGTAACCACAAAAATGCACGTAAAATGAAAGGAGTAACATAAAAATCGGTTTAAGGAATGCATATATGGGTCTGTCCAGAAAAAGTCCAGCCATTGTTAATATAATGTGTATGGTTTGCACAACATTGATGTAACCTGGCAGCCAAGGAGAGTGCACTGGAACGTGCATGTGTGAACAATGATGACTTCACTGTGCTAGTCAGTGGGGGCAGTAGACACCACTGAGTGAGCATGTGCACTGTGTGGTCATCACATTCAAAATGAGTGAGCAAGTAGAACAATGAATCCACATCAAATAGGCTGTTAATCCTGAACATTCCACCATGGAAACTATTTGGGTGATTCAGAAGTCCATAGCTATGTGCAACTGGTGATTGGCAGCTTTATCACAACAATGCACCTGCCCATGAATCACGTCTCGTGCAGAGGATTTTGGGTGAAACATCAAATCACCCAGGTGCCTCAGCCCCACAACAGTCCAGATTTGGTGTCCTGTGACTTCTGGCTTTTCCCCAAACTAAAATCACCTTTGAAAGGTAAGAGATTTCAGACCATGAATGAGATTCAGGAAAATACGATGGGGTGGCTGATGACAATTGGGAGAACTGCGTGAGGTCCCAAGGTGCCAACTTTGAAGGGGATAGAGGCATCATTGACCTTTGTACAATATTTCTTGTACCTTCCTCAATAAATGTCTCTATTTTTCATTTTAAATGGCTGTATACTTTCTGGACAGACCATACACACATACACACACCCATACATACGCACTCCCCAAATATTTTAATTGATTTTATGAGTAAATTAAAAATGTCCACTTAAGATTTAAACACACAGAAAAATAAATAGTTATCTACCATGTAATCTGGCCCTCAAAATTTGACCCTTCAAACTAAGGAGATAGTTTATAAAGTCCAGGTAAGTACTTTGTTAGTGTAGTAGTGCAGGTAGCTAGTTAGTATTGATGAAGGAATAGAGTAAATGGAATCAGACATTAAGCTTAATAAATGAGGGAGCTGAATCAAACACTAAACCTGCTTCACTAGGAAACTGCAGGATTCACTGGCTCCCCAGGAGACTACCTCATCCTCTGCCCTTGGGACTTAATCTCCTAGCAATCCTCAAGCAATGCTCATGAGGGCAGGATGAATCTCTGCAGGGAACACCTTAGCCTGGTATTGGGATTTTCCGGGGACAGGAGTTGGGGGAGCAGGGGGAAACTCCTGTGTTAGGCATGTGCACAGTAGAAGCAAGACCGTGCAGGGGGAGGTAAGCACATGCACAGCAGAAACCAGATGATGCAGCAGAACTTTGGGGCAGGCACAGTAGGAGCCAAAGTGGAGACATAAAGGGGTGGAGTCTGGTCTGAGGAAATCTGGGAAAAGAATCAGATAGATGAAGGCATGGAACACTGGAAGGTCCAGGAAAGGGACCGGCTAAGGGGAGGACCCAGCACAAGCCCAGGAAAAACTCAGGAAGTAGGAGGGACAGTTTGAAAGCTACCCTTCTTGTTCCCTCAAACCAAGAAAATATACAAAGGATTATCAAGGATCTTAAGAGCAGTTGCTGCCAGAGCCTGCCCGCCCTCTACATCCCCGAGGGCGTATTATTTCTCTTCATCCCAATAAATCTCGCCCCTATGCTTAAACTTCCACCATGCATGTGCCCTTGAAACTCCTTTCTCACGACTCTGCAAGAACCATTTTCACTGGCAACAACCTGACAAATGAATTTGGTGAAATTGTCTAAAGAAATTAGTTATAGATATAAATAAAAATACAGAAGTTCTGTTGCCCGTGGCACATTGGCATTCACAAGCCAAAAAACTACTCTTATTACCTTAAACTGTATCATTTTTGCCATATGTTAATATATGTCCATGTAGAATCACATCTGTTTGGAAAAGGGTGCTTTTCAATTATTTTGCCAATTAATATAATTCAGTTTAAATAGGTTTGGTGACATAATTTTAATAATTATAGAAATTATGTTTTATGAAAGATATAACAGTGAAGTTCGTAAGATGTGGTAATTTTTAAGATACTAATAATATATTTATAATTATTTTAACATGTATTTCACAAAAGACTATTGAAAAGCATATCTCAGAAGCCTAGTTTAAACCTGTTTTGGGATATTTTGTAAACCTTTTGAAAAAATCTTTTTATTGCTATATAAATGTTACAATTAAATATCATAATTAAACTCTTCCATAAAAAATAAATGATATGGAAAAAAGTAGTATTTTTTATCCTTTTAGATTCCAAGTTCAAAATATTACCTTGAAGATACTTTCTAGAAATCTTTTTCTACTGTTTATTATGGGCACAAATGACCCAATAAATTAGTCAAGACTACCACCAATGTTATGACTGAGTACTAATTCCAATTGCTTGCATAGCATTTCCCCCACAGGATACAAGCAATATATGCTTGTCTATCTGCCTCATTCATTCATTCATTCATTCGTCTAAATTGTGTGCAGTCCTCTGGTATTTCCTTAGTACTGGCTAATGACAAACTCTTAATGTGGATAGATCAATTAGCAAATACTTGTGAAATTCTTAATACAGTGCCTGGTATGATATCATAATTTCGGAATCTGAGGTGCAAAATTAAGTTCCATCCCACAGCACTTACAAGGACTTGGACAAGATAGTTTTTGAGACTCAGTTTCCTCAACTATTAAAAAAATAGGATAAACAATATCTAGGATAAACAATAGTATAAACTCTACTTTGCAGGATTGATGGAGAGATGAAGAAAGTAAATGAGAACATAGGTAAACAATGATTTTACAATGTTCATGTTTTTTCTTTTTACAGAGACAGAAACATTGAACAAATACTTTTTCTGTAGAGAATTAATTCCATCGGAGTGCTGAACAAGCTATCTGAAAATACGATTCTTAGAAAAGAGCCCACGGCTAGTCGGTGCCCCTTGACAGGAGAACTGCCGTGAGTCTGTCCCAGCTCTCCTAATGAAGGAGGCCACAGTAGTGGATTTGCACTGAAATAAAACCAGAATGAAGATAACTGTCTTGCCCTCATCTTTCTGTGGTTATTAACAATATCAGCACTGGTCGTTTTGCAACCAAAGAGTTAGAAATACATTGTAATATTTAATTATTTTAGGGCAATGCAGTACACAGTGTAAAAAGTACCAAAGTGTAAGTGCTAAAGGAACCAGTTTAGAAAAACAGTCACCAGGATACTTTGTTCTTTTCTCCACGAACCCAGTGAAGCCCACTCACAGTGGCATTTATTTTATACTCTGAGGAAGCAGAGGGATTTGGCTGTACAAAACGTGGATGTTTACTTACCCTGGGTCCCTTGTTACTTGCTAATGGTGTTCAGAGGACAGTTTTGTTTTTGTGGGTTGTTGTTTTTTTTCTGAAAATATCTCTGCTTTCAGAATGTTTTCATTAACTTAGGCCAAGCAGGAATTTTACTCATGCTAATGATTGTAAATTCTTTTCTCTGAAGCCAAAAATGTTCTGAAAACCCCTTCTTCTAAATCTCTTTTTCCCCCCTCTCCCTCCTTTTAATTCACTGATGTGCTTTTAATTCACTGATGTGCATTGAAGAAAAACAGTTGTAGCCAGATTGGAGAGCACTGTGAAATGAATGGCTGTGATATGTATCCCTCCTATTGGCAAAACTCCTTTGTGTAACTGCATTAAAGTCTGCCAAACCTAATGTTAGCACATGCACATTCTAATCAGTTCCATCACAAGAAAGGCATACTAGAGAAAGACATTTTTGTTTTCGTGGTGGAATTAGAGTAACTTCAATCAAAACAAAATTAAAATGCTAGCATTACTCCCTCTTTCCTGTTTAAACATTTCTGTCCAACTACTTTCATGTTAGACTTTTCATTTATTACATGAAACGAGTGAAAACAATACTTCCCCCTCTACTATCCACTGACACTGTTCAATGATTAAATTCTGAAGATAAGCAATAAAATGCTGCTCTCGTCTTCATGAAATGGCATTTCTTCATCTGGATTTTAAATGAATGATAGGATACTTTTCGTGAACCAGTAAGCTGGATTTTATGCGTTACCATTTTATGAACCTAATATATTAGATTACCTAGTCTTCCTTCCCAAAGCACAGGCAGGGTTAGAAGTCAAGGGCAGCCCTGGCTGGTGTAGCTCAGTGGATTGAACGCAGGCTGGGAACCAAAGGGTCGCCGGTTGATTCCCAGTCAGGGCACATGCCTGGGTTGTGGGCCAGGTCCCCAGTAGGGGTCGTGGGAGAGGCAACCATACATTGCTGTTTCTCTCCCTCTCTGTCTCCCTTCCTTCCCCTCTCTCTAAAAATAAAGTCTTAAAAAAAAAAAAAAGAAGTCAAGGGCAGGGAGGGCAGCTGAGACAAGTAGGCCGAATGAAGTTCTGTTGTCTGAGAAGAAATCAGGGATTCTCTGGGTTATTAAGGTCTCTGAAGCTACTGGATTTGGAAAAACATCTAGATGCCTATGCCAAGAGATCACTTCTATTCTCCATTTTCTTTTTTTAAAACACTGTACTCAAAAGAAATTGGAAAAAATAAAAATTGAATATATTCTGCTTAAACTTTATTTTTTCTTCTTCCAAAATGCTTTGCTTTTTAGGCATACATGACTGAATACCATAAGCTCTAGGGTAGAAAAAAAATGTCTTGCATCAACTATGATAGACAGGTCTTTCTGGAAGGTCTTGTTGTAAAATGCAACATATAGAGGTTCTTTAACAAACTTTGGATATTAAACCTTCAGCTGTGTCATTGGCAAATATCTTCACCCATTCGGTGGGTTGTCTTTTCATTTTGTTGATGGTTTCCTTTGCTTGCAAAACATTCTAGTTTGATGTACTCCCATTTCTTTATTTTTTCTTTTGTTTCTCTAGCTCAGGGCGATATATCAGAAAAAAAATCACTATGACGAATTTTAGAAATTTTACTGCCTATGTTTTCTTCTAGGACTTTTATGGTTTTGGGTCTTACATTTAAATTTGAACACTTTGTAAAGTATACGATTGTCTAACCACTATGCTGTACACTGAAACTAATACAAAATAATAGACTATAAACTGCAGTTTTTAAATAGATTTTTATAAATAGGAGAGCAAAGAGAGAGAGAAACAGACAGACAGACAGACAGACATCTTGGTTGCTTCTTGTATGTGCCCTGACCAGAGATGGAACCTGCAACCTTTGTGGATAGGAATGATGTTCTGCGAATTGAGCTCCTCCACCAGGGCCTAAACTGCAATTATAAAATAAAATTTGAAAAAAAAATCTCTTAAAATGGTTCTGTTTTACTTGAAGGGAATAAGATAATATTATAAGTTTAACTGGCAAGTCTCTAGGATATTTTTACTAAACCTTAGAGTATGTCAATTCCCTACTAACTTCCTTCAATCTTGCCACCATTGTGACTAGAAAATGTGAGTATCTGGATGTTTACACTTCCAATAGAAAGATTACCCTTGCCATCAGGCAAATAACTGAATGATGAGCAATCTTTACTGTCATTAAACTTGGAATTAATCAGAGGGAGGTCCTGAGTGTCCTAACACTCTTTGACATGACACTTCTCAAATACAATCCAGTGACATATCACTTGAACTCCTAAAGAAGTAAACTGTACTATCAAAGTGCCACCATTGTATTATACTCAGAATTCAATAGCTTCTTCAGTAATGCAAAACCAAAAACGGTCTCAGTGACTGGCTCTCAAGGTACTTCTGGTTCAGGTGTGTTCCATTATACTGCGTGGGGGGGAAAGTAGGCTTACAGGTGTTTTGTGGAAAATAATACAATAATTCATAAGTAATAACAAGAGTAAACTCTGTTTCGTGTGCTTACATCTGTAAACCTACTCTTGCTGCACCCTCTAGTCTACTTTAATATTTCTACTTTTACTTTCATGAATAATTACAAACAAATAACACCTATGATTCTTACATTTGTGGTTTCACATTTTAGGTGGACTTCCTTAACAAAGCCCCAGAAAGCAGTGTGCTTCTGGGTATAATGGATTCAGAGAGGCATAATCTTAATGAGGCATTGTGTTATGTGTAGTAGAAACCTAGAAGTGTGGGGCTACTCAGTTTTAATAAAAACAGAATCTCTTGAATTTCAATAGCCTCTAGGTAAAGCTCTTTATTAAAATACAGGGTAATGTTTCTCATCCTTGGCAGTACTAACATTTTTGTCTAGAAAATTCTTTTTTGGGAGGATGGGGGTAATCCTGTCTCATTACAGAACATTATATGGACTCAGGGTCATTTACTGTCTTAAACACTTGGATGGTGTTACTTTGTTCATTTATTCAACTTAAAACTTGTGAACTCTACAACTATCTCCAGTGCAGCTACTGCATACACTTTTCATTAATAATAATAGCAATTGTGGTTAAAAAAGTAGAGTAACAGCTCTTCTATACCGAAACAATGTTCTGTACTTCTAATAACAGTATTTTAGAAAGCTGAAATGCAAGTTTCAATTTTTGAGCTAGTAGTGAACTTTTTCATTTAATTCCTCCCATGAATATATGATCTCTTTATTATCTGCCTGAGTACAAAAGACAATGTTGGTTCACAATGATCCAGTCCTGAGCAAAATCTTGAATTTACGTGATGTTGTCAGCACCACTACAGAAATACGTATCAGGACTGTACATGCGTGCATAAAGTGCTCAAGGCACTTGGAACACGAAGGTGAGTAAGACAAAAAATGCTAGAACAATGAACCTTTCCTGAGGGAACAGGAAAAGGCTTCAAGCCAGCTTCCTAATGAAGGATGAGCAGGATTTCAATAAAAGTGGGAAAGTCATTCAAACAAGTCAGGGACCAAGTCAGGAAAACACACATTCAGGGATGGAGAGAAATCAGTTCAGTTAGAGGTTAGCTTCGGTGGGGGGTGAGGAAGGGGGGGGCGGGTAGCAGTAGCCAGAGGCAAGGGGGGCAATGTGGAGGTGCAGTGTTACCATGTAGGTAGTGGAGAGGACATTGGTGTTTTTAATTGGAAAGTGACCTAGTCAGATTTGTCATTTAGAAAGATTGAACTGCATGTGTGTGAAAAGTAAAATGGAAGAGAGCAGACCCAGAACATGGGTAGCAGTTAGGAGTATATTGAGCGAATCCAAATGAAAGAGAATGAGATATTGAACTGAGAACAACAGCATCAGGGATTGAGAAGAGGGAATTAACTCAAGCAGAATTTAGGCTACAAAATGGACAGAATATAAAAAATAATTGGAGTTAAACTGAGGACACAAAATTTTTTCTTTTTTTCTAGATGGACAGTGATATTATTTCCAGAGATGGGAGAAGAGGCAAGAAGCAGGTTTGGGGAATTGCATTAACTGTAGAGGATACAATGTTATCCTAAATATCAAGGCAACCTGTATCACAAAGAATATTTAATGTATTTAAGTGTCAATTAACAGAAATATTGGAAGATCTGGCTTTTTAAATCACAAATGCTTCAAGAGAAAATGTACTTACTGAGGTCACCTCTATTGAAGAGGTTTCAACTGAGAATCTTAAACTTCATTTGCAGGAGAGTTATGCCTTAATTCAGTAAGATTAGAGAATGTGCAGAAAACAATACCTGAAAGAGCAGCTTGGCTCACTGGAGGGAAGATAATGGCTGGTTAATATACTGAAATTCTTTGGCTTTCTAAATAAATTCAGTGGCTGACTTTTGAGGTCCTAAATCCCATAGAGAATCAGATAAATCTATGGACTTGACCCTTTAAAAATATGCAGATTTACATACAAGGTGGGCAAAAGTGGGTTTATAGTTGTAATTATGTGAAACAGAGTTTATTCTGCTAATATTATTTATTATTACATTCTTTTCCATAGGAACAACTATAAATCTACTTTTACCCCAATCTGTATACATAATAGCTTGCTTATGATTTAACTATTTATAAATACCCTTGCACTGCATAGAACTCAGTTTAAGAGCTCTTGGTTTTAGGGTTCCACAAGTTTAATCACAGATAGGATTTATTTTGAAAATCAATATATACTTAGAGTATCTCTTTAGCATTAATGGGAATTGTTCTCGCTTCCAAATAAACTCATATGGATCAGGGCTTTACAATTCAGTACTCTTGACACCTGGGTTGTGTAATTCTTTGTTGGTGGTAAAGGGGAAGTTGGCCAGTGCATAGGAGAACCCTCAGTACCACCCTCCGCCTCTACCCTCTGCGTGCCCTGAGCAAGCCTGCAGTGTGACAATCACAAACACCTCCAGACATTGTCAGCGGCTCGGCTCCTGCACTGCAGGGAACGCAACATCGCCCCATTTGAGACCCATTAGTATTGGTAATGACTTTTTCTTTTCTAAAACTCCCATTTAAGAAATAAAGTTGGGTATTATCTTTCTGAAGAAACAATGTTTTCATGGGGAAATTTCCTAGAATAGAATCACAAAGTTAGCGAGCAGCCAAGGTCCGGGTTTAGATCTCCTGATTTTAGAGGGACAACTCAATCTTTTCTCTTCTACCCTCATTCTTGTTGTAGGAGTGAAAATCATCTCCTCTCCAGGAATGGCTGAGAATTACAGAGCAGTCATTTAATCAAATTAACTGTCTTATCTATTTGTTTCCTCTTCCTTTTTATAAAGTGAACTGCCTCTTTAAGAAATTAAATACTCAAACTTAAGTTACAGAGAAACTGATATTTTCAGAGCAACAGAAATTCATTAACTCAAAAATAAATAAAACATAAAAGCTAGTTTGTAACTGAATATACTACCATCTGCAGCATTAACAAGTTTGCATTCTTATGGAAAGTGTTAACTTTATCTAGTTCTGTAATGGGAAATCTGCAAGTGAGGGGATATATTGGCATCAGGTACAAAAATCTGCTAATATTCACACTTACAGATACTGAAAATACAAAACAATGCCAGTTTTACACCTCTCTGTCATGACTTTCTCCCCAGCCTTGCTTTGTAAAACGGTGCATTTTGTCTATTCCTTTATCATCACTGATATTTCTTCTTATTCTCGTTTTCCACTGTGCTAGACATTTCTGTTTGCTCCCTGTATTCATTGCCTTGTCTCCTGATAATCTCCATTTTTATTCTAGGGGCTCCTCCCTACCGGACTCTTAGCCAGTGTGTTTCAGATAGTCTGAGAGACACCCTTTTTTCCTTAAAAAAGATACCTAATTTTTAGGTAAGTGGTTGGTCATCCAGAATAAATACCATCATTTTTTTTAAGATTTTATTTATTTATTTTTAGAGACAGGGGAAAAGAAGGAGAAAGAGAGGGAGAGAAACATCAATGTGTGGTTGCCTCTCATGTGCCCCCCACTGGGGACCTCGCCTGCAGCCCAGGCATGTGCCCTGGCTGGGAATAGAACTGGCAACCCTTTGGTTTGCAGCCCGCGCTAAATCCACTGAGCTACACCAGCCAGGGCCAGAGTAAGTACTATCTAAAAGTACATTTGGCCAAGTGACAAAGTTGGAAAAGGACTGAAGTGAAAATACTGAATGACAGCTGCTGGAAAATGTTTTCTTTGCTTTTTAAAGCTGGCCCACATGTTCGATAGCTGGTGCTCTGGCTGCCCTATTTATACAGTGAGAATGAACCTTTTATGGGATGGCCCAGAGGAATTCTTATAGGACACTCAGTCCTTGAGAGCCACCATATCAGTCTTGATTGGCTTCAAGACTTATGTACAAGAAATGAACATGCATTTTATCTTTTAAAGTCACTGTGATTTCATAACTCTGTTATTCACATAGAAACCTAATCTCAACTGATACAGGTGCGAATCCATTCTAACTCAGAATAACCTAAGTCTCGCCCAGCTGGTGTAGTTCGGTGGATTGAGCACGGGCTGGGAACCAAAGGGTCCCGGTTCGATTCCCAGTCAGGGCACATGCCTGGGTTGCGGGTCAGGTCCCCAGTGGGGGCCATGTGAGAGGCAACCATACATTGCTTTCTCCCTCTCTTTCTGCCTCCCTTCTCCTCTGTCTAAAAAATAAATAAATAAAATCTGAAAAAAAAAAAAGAATAACCTAAGTCTAACCAAACCGCTGAACACAACCCTCTGATTCAGAGAGAAGTACTCACTAGACCAGTATTGTGCATGCAATGGCACACTTACAGCTATCTCAATATGCTTCCTCTGCTAAGAATTTTTGATGACTAAGGTACAAAGATGATGTCATTCTACAGTCTGAAATTTCTAGTATATTTTCATTTAAATATCAAAATCCTCACACATTTGGGGCAAAGGAAAACCTTCATGGGAGGTATACACTATTACAGCTTTGGCATATTATATTCCAGTTTTTAAATTTTTCCCTTAGTTGAACTAACTTTCAATGTAAAATATTTTCATAACGTAATATCAAAAACATTATAACATTATATAATATTTATACTATCATATAACATATATCACCTATATACTATTTTAAGGTAAAGTTGTGTTCTAAGTCATTAAAAAAGTAATGTATACAATTCCCTAATGTAAAAAAAAAAACTAATAAATATCTTGGACATATTTAGAAGTTTCACAAAGTTTGCTCACTATAGTCCCAGGACAAGCTGTGAATGAATAAAATAAGAAGTGTCCCACAAACAGATGACTTTGTGAAGTACTGCATGCATTTTTCCCCCTGTTGGAGAGTCTTAAAACACAGTATGGAGATTTTGATAATCAGGCATTAAAGAAACCTAGATGGATGTTCTTGCATTTTCAAAAATTACTTTATGACAAAAGACTTTTTGCATATTGCCTATTTATATAAGTGTCACACACTCTGGGAAATGCTATATTAAAGAACAAAAAGGTTCCTCAGTATGTACTACTTAAATATTTTTTAGAAATAACAAATGCTAATATTTAAAAATGTGACCAAAACAAAGAAGCAATCCAAAAAACTCATTTCCTCCACAAAATCTAAATTCTGTCCTAAGAAATCACTGTCATTAACTTGTGATGAGCACCATTCCAGGCATTTCTCAAATCATCTATGCACATAAGTAAATAGGGAGATATTAGTAGATAGATGAAGCGATATATAGATGGCATTTAAATTTTCCATTATGTTATAGTCTATATTTAAGAAGTATTAGAAGAAAATTAACTTAATTTTAACAGGAGCATATAAACTCAAGGCTCAAGATGAACAACAAAAAAAATGACGTTAGTATTGTTTCTCTTCAGTATCCTATTCACTGCCAAGTTGTAAGACTGAATTAGGTTTCCAAAGACTTCTCCCGACTCTGTGGTGGCCTGTCCTGGGTTTGTATTTCCTCACTCTACTGCAGGGACAGCAGATACGTCACCATGATTGTGACACTTGTGTTAGTTGTGCATTGTGCAGCTCCCAGCTCTCAGGTTACTGTCTGGCTCACACCTGCTAGTGGTCAGGGTGCTCACCGAGTGTCTGGCTGGTTGCTAATAGTAGCATCATTGGGAGGTAGGTTCAAAAATTCCTCTATTCTGCCACCTATAACCAGAAAACTGATTTCATGCTTACAACTGTTAAAGTATTACAGGCATATTTAAAATCTATGCAAAAATAGTTCAGGTAGTATCAGAAAGAATTAGTGTCCATTTTTGTAGTCTTAATTTAGTCAGCAAACATATCTAATGTTTAATCTGTGCCATGAATTGTGCAAGGTAATAGAAATGCAGAAATGGATTTTTGTTTTATGAGCAAAGAGCCCACAAATCCAGTAATGAACATAGACATGTAAACAAGCAGATAAGCCCTGGCCGGTGCGGTTCAGTGGACTGCGCACCCGCCTGCAAACCAAAGGGTCACCAGTTCGATTCCCAGTCAGGACACATGCCTGGCTTGTGGGCCAAGTCCCCAGTGGGGGCCATGTGAGAGGCAACCACACATTGATGTTTCTCTCCCGCTTTCTCCCTCCCTTCGCCCTCCCTCTAAAAGTAAAGAAAATCTTTTTAAAAATAAGCATACAAGATACAGTGTGTTTGTGTGTATGTGTGTGTGTGTATTTTTCCATGATGCATATACTCCAATAGAGGTGAGTTGTCTATCAATGCAAAGAGAAGATGCTATCTGAAAAGTGTTTTAAAATATTAGGTATCTATGAGGCAGAGATGGGCAGGAAGTCCTAGTTAGCGAGGAAACAGTGTGTGCAAAGAAAGGAATGAAAACAT
Organism: Micronycteris hirsuta; assembly: GCA_004026765.1. Taxonomy (NCBI): domain Eukaryota; kingdom Metazoa; phylum Chordata; class Mammalia; order Chiroptera; family Phyllostomidae; genus Micronycteris; species Micronycteris hirsuta. The sequence goes on from PVJI01003049.1 coordinate 100,761, forward strand.
AAGACATTTCATTTGCTTGAAGACAGCAGCATTTCGCTTTTGGAAGACAGGGTACATGCAGTAGTGAGGGGAGTGTGTCTGGATAGATAAGCTGGGGGCAAATTGTTACTGACTTGTGAGTTTTACTCATAGAGGAATAAATAGGGAGAATGAATAACATGGTTATGAGATTCTAATGAACCAGGAGAGGGAAAACCGACCTCATTCCTCCTACAAGTCTTTTTGTAAGCACAAGATGCTGCTTTGTTAACACTAGAGAGCTTCAGTTTCATGTATCTTGTCATCTCAGCTTGAACTCTGCCCCCTCAAGCATAGCTACTTATACAGAACAATCCTATTATGTCCCAAAGCTAGCATTGTTCTCAGATACCATAATATGAAAGAAGTTCTATTCCATTATTTAATTAGTTTCACAACAATGTATAAATAAATAAAGTATATCCACTCAAGATTGCGGTGGTTAGCAATGTCTGAGCTGAGGAAAGAATTGGTCAAAACTGTTCTTGAGTTCTTTTGCTACTGTTCAGTTTGTCAAATATATGTTCTTTATAAATATTCATGCAGTTTATCAGAAGACCTAAGAAATATAATTGGCAACAACTCTTACTACAACTATTTCATTCTTTCAAGTAATTTTGAAAACACATTTTTATTGTAATTTCATGCTCATAATACCTTAGATGGATATAGTGAATGAAGTTTATGCTTTTCTCCATACCTATTGAATATTAAGCTAGGATTATAAATTCTTGTGGTTTTCACTTCAGCTGCTCCAAATGTTCAATTAGAAGCTGAATAAGAAAGACACTATATTCAATTTATTCTATTAGAAAATGACTGATAAATTCTAAGGAGTGAGAGAAGAAAACAGTGCCCAAAATATTATAAACAAATCCAAGCATGAGAAAAATATGAGAGAGTAAAATGTGTAATGATTGATGTTAAGGAAAGAAGAGATGAATTACAAGATCTAGCCCTGGGTCTTTAAAACCTTTTCTAGCACAGTACTGTGTGATTTTACTGTTCTGCAAAGACTCATCTACACTAACTGGAAACAAAACCTTGGGAAAATTTAACATAGTAAGATGGAGTGGAGGACACATATTGTTATGATTTCATGTATATGATATGTCAAAATAAGAAAAGCCCATAGAGGTCAAAAGTAAAGTAGTAGTGGTTTGGTAGGTCGGGAAGGCATCCGGATAGGTGTGGTTGTTAAGGGGCACGGGGTTTCTTTTAGGGATGGTAAAGATGCTGTAAAGTTCGTCTGTGGTGATGGTTGCATAATTTGGTCAATTACTAAAATCTGCTAATTGCATACTTCAAAATGGTAATTTCTGTGGTATGTGAATTATATCTTGATGAGGTTGTTTTTAAACTGTAGAGTGGTAAGAACTCAATCACTCTTAAGCTGTGGATGTTTTCAATGCAAAGAACACACACACATACACACCAAGGCCAGATGACCCACAGTGAGAACCTGGTTTCAAGTCTCTGCTCAAGATGCCACACTTACTGTTCCTTTTCCTTTTTTTTTTATAATGCCTTTTTGATGACTAATTCTATTTGATTACATCATAAGTAGTTTAAGCTATTTTTACCTTCCTTTTGTGATTTGGCTATAGTGAAATAATACCTGAAAACTCCATGAAATCAAAACCATTTGGGAAATTAAGGGAGGTAAGATAGCTGAATTTAAAATTCAGATGGCAAATCCTGGTGAAGGAGTGCAAGCAGTGCTGCATTTGCAGACCTTTTCCTCGTGTTCTTTCTGACAGCTCTCTTTCCCAGTGACGGGACTGACATTGCTTGGGTGAATGTAAAGAGCTATGCTTGAAGAAGTTATAAATACACTATCTTATTGAAGAGTAAAATCAGCACAGAACTTTGTTGAGAATTTACTCTCTGGGCTGGGCTTGAGAAAACAGGTTGAGCACTCCCACAATGCCATGGGGCATCACCAAGCCAACTAAGTCTCCCAAAAACCTACAATTTGGACCGAGATCTGTTGCCTTGGTGATAACAGAGGTGGCATATCTGCTAAGGGTAGGGGTCCCAGCAGTCTAACATAAATAAGTAAATTCTAGGTTTTAACCCCTTTAAAGGATTTGCTATTAATTTTTGTACTGTTCATATTAAAATATTGTTTTTCATTCCTGATCAGCTATTCCCATAGTTTGAGCAAATGTGAGCTCGTTAAATTGAAGAATGGTTACAAAGGCATTCTTGCTTTATTGGTGTTTGTCACATCGCATTTAAAACATTTATTTCTCTTAGTTCTCCAAACTCTGGAATAAAACAATCACTGATATTCTGTCTTCATAGAGTCACCATTCTGGGGAAAATGAAACTTAAATGCTTTGAAATGACAGACATAAATCAAACATTCTACTCCTTAGAATTTACTATTATCAGAATTATATTTAACTCATTTTATTTTACTCACTAGTATATAAAAAAAGGACACCATATGGGGAATTGTCACAGCAGTATCTTCAAATTTCATTCATATCATCAAATACTTGATTAGCATCTATTGTATACCCATCTCTGGAATTGAGCTGCTTATATCTTGTGGGTAAAGAAGCCTTTTGTGCTACACTGAGAATTATTACAGTTACAAGGAAATCAGTGAAATGGAGGATCAATGTGAGCTGATTAGTTTAAAGAAAAATTTATGAAGAACGAGGGAATTGGGCTGAAGATTTCCAGAAGAAGCTACATCAAGACTGATAGGAAGGGTGGAAAAGCAAAAAAAAAAAAAAAAAAAAAAAAAAGGGCTGGCTCCACTCCCACAGACAGGGGACAAGATTTCAGACAGATTATCTCACCTGCAAAGGTCCCCTGGAGGAGTGTCTCAATGCTGAGTCAGGCTCCCCTTCCCAGAGCACCAGAACTGGGAAAAGGCACCCTCATGACACCTGGCTGTAAAAGTCAGTGGGGAAAGACAAGAGTCTGCCAGAGACACAGGTGCCCTCTTAAGGTACCAACACACAATATCTCATTCACAGCCACTCACCCTGGGCTCCAGCAGTGAGAAAGCAAAGCCCGGGGACAGCTGGGGGTTTGCGGCTCTGGGGAGAGAGCTAAGTGGATAGCCCCAGGGACCCGTTGTGCTGAGTCACTCTACTGAACCACAGATGCCATCTTTCTTGGGTGAAGCATACGCCTCCCTATGGCATCAGCCTGGGGAAAAGCAATAGCCCCACACTTTGGACTCCATGCTCAAGTCCTGCTGAAGAGTCAGCAACAAACAAAAGTCCTAGATGGGATGGCTTCACAGGAGAGTTTTACCAAACATTCAAAGAGGAACTAACAACTATCCTTCTCAAACTACTCCAAAAATTTTAAGAGACGGATGACTCCCTAGCTCAGTATACAAGGCCAGCATTATCCTAAGTCCAAAACCAGACAAAGATGCTACAAAGAAAGAAAATTATAGGTGAATATCCCTGATGAACATAGATGCTAAATTCCTCAAAGGCATATTAGTGAACCAGATCCAGCAATACATTGAAAAGATCATACACCATGATCAAGTGGGATTTATTCTGGAGAGGCAAAGTTGGTACAATATCAACAAACCAGTAAGCATGATGGCCACATAAATAAAATGAAGGATAAAATCCACATGATCATATCAATATATGTTGAAAACACATTTGATAAAATTCAGCACCCATCGATTATAAAAACTCTTAGCAAAGCTGGAATAGAGGGAACATACCTCAACACAATAAAAGCATAAATGACAAACCCACAGCCAACATCACACTCAATGGCAAAAACTTAAAGCATTTCCCTTGAGATCAGGAACAAGGCAGGGATGTCTGCTTTCACCGCTCTCATTCAACATAGTACTGGAAGTTCTAGCCATGCCAATCAGAAGAAGAAGAAATAAAAGGTATCCAAATTTAAAAGAGAAGTGACAGTCATATTTGCAGATGCCATGATACTGTATGTAGACAAAGCTAAAAATTCTACCAAAAACTTCTAGAACTGATCAGTGAGTTTGGTAAAGTAGTAAGGTAAAAAATAAATATCCAGGTATCAGTTGCATAATACACCAATAATGAACTCTCAGAAAGGTAAACTAAGAAAATAATTCACTCACAATTGCAACAACAAAAAATAAATACCTAGAAATAAATTTACCCAAGGATGTAACAGACCTGTACTTGGAAAATTACAAGATAATGAAGAAAGATACAAATAAGTGGAAGCTTATGCCAAATTCATAGATAGGAAGAATTAACATCATTAAAATGTCCAAACTACCCATAGTAATCTATAGATTCAACATAATTCCTATCAAGATACCAATGGCATAGTTCATTGAACTAGAACAAATATTCCAAATAGAGAACCACAAAAGACCCAAAGAGCAATACCAATCTTGAGAAAGATGAACAAAGTTGGAGGAAGCCGGCTACCTAATATCAAATTATACCACCGGCCATAGTAATTAAAAGCAAGGCAATGACATAAAAACAGAGATATAGATCAACAGAATAGAATAGAGAGCCTAGAAATAAACCCATACTTAAAGATCAATTAATATCTGACAAAGGAGGCAAGAACATATAATGGAGTAAAAATAGTCTATTCAACAAACAGTGTTGAGGAAAAAAGACAGATATGTGCAAAAAACCCACCTTCTTATACCATACACAAGAGTGAACTCAAAATGGATTAAAGATTTAAACGTTAGACTTGAAACCATAAAAATCCTAGAAGGAAACGTAGGCAGTAAAATCTTGAGCATTTCTCATAGTAGTGTCTTTTCTGGTGGATCTCCTTGCGCAAGGGAAACAAAGGAAAAAATAACCCAATAAAGAAACAGGACTATATCAAACAAAAAAGTTTCTGCACAGCAAAATAAATAAACAAACAAATAAAAATCAACAAAATGAAAAGACAACATGGGAGAACATATTCATCAATGATACATCTGATAAGGGGTTAATATCCAAAATGTATAAAGAACTTACAAGGCTGAACACCAAAAACCGAATAATCCAATTAAAATATGGACAAAGGACCTGAACAGACACTTCTCCAAAGAGGACATACAGATGGATATATGAAAAGATGCTCAATGTCACTAGTCATAGGAGAAATGCAAATTAAAACCACAATGAGATATCTCCTCACATCTGTCAGAATGGCCATCATTAGTAAATCAACGAGCAACAAGTGTTGGGGAAGGTATGAGAAAAGGGAACCCTCGTACACTGTTGTTGGGAGTGCAGACTGGTGCAGCCGCTGTGGAAAGCAGTGTGGCGTTATCTCCCAAAATTAAAAATGGAACTGCCTTATGGCCAGCAGCTCTACTTCTGGAAATTTGTACAAGGAAACCCAAAACACTAATTTGAAAGACTATATGTACCTCTGTGTTCATTGCTGCATTATTTACAGTAGTCAAGGTTTGGAAGCAGCTAAAGTGCCCATCAGTACATGAGTATTAAAAAACCTCTGGTACATTTACACAATGGAATACTACTTGGCCATTCAAAAAAAGGAAATCTTACTTTTTGTGACAGCATGAATGGACCTGAAGAGTACGATGCTAAGTGAAATAAGCCAGTCATAGAAAGATAAGTACTATATGATTTTACTTTTATGTGGAATCTAATGAACAAAACAAGCTAACAAACAAAACAGAAGCAGACTCATAGGTGCAAAGAACAGACTGACAGCCATCAGAGGGGAGGGGGTCGTGGAGCATGGTGAAAAAGGTGAAGGGATTAAGTAAAATAAATAAATTAAAACCTCACAGACAGACAAAAGTATGATGATTACCAGGGGGAGGCAGGGTGGGGGAGGTAGAAGAGGGTAAAGGAGGATCAATGGTGATGGGAGGAGACTTGACGTGGGGTGGTGAACACACGATATGATATCCAGATGAGGCATTATATAATTATATTCCTGAAACCTATAACATTTTATCAACCAATGTCACCCCAATAGATTCAATTAAAATTAATAATAACCACAAAAAGTAGGCAGAAATAGAAGATATCACGTAAGTCATGAAAATGTAACCCACACAGGGAGAAAATATTTGTAACGTACATATCATACAAAAGATTCATTCACAATCTACTAAAACTTCTATATGTCAATGAGAAAAACGAGAGACAACAACAGAAGAGTAGGAAAGGAGGTGAACAGATACTTCACAAAGGAGGAAACCCAAACAGCCAAAAACAGTTTTTAAAATGCTCAAAGCAGCAGAAAATGCAAATAAAAATCACAATATGATACCATACATACCTATTAGAATAGAAAAAAATAAAGATAGGCGATGCTACATTTTTTAAAGTACGTGATACAGACAGAACTCTCATATACTGCTAGTTTAAATATACATGTGTACAAGTAATTTGTAAAAAACTATTTAAAGTATCTCCTAAAGCTGAATATATGGATACATAAAACTCGCCAATTCCATTCTTAGATGTGTACCTAATAAAGAGATAGGTTTAGCAAAGTACAGGCACTAGACTATAGTGCTACTATTTATAATAGCCACAAACCACACACTGACCTATTAATGATGAACATCAACACTGGAAAGGATAAATAAATGTTGGTACATTTCCATAACAGTATTATATAGCAATGAGAATATCAAAAGCTGCATACAACAATTTGAACAAATTGCACAGAAATGACACCAATTGAAAGAAGTTATAAAAGACTATGCAGTTATCTTCCCATGTACATAAAATATAAAACAGAGAAAACTAATCCGTGGAATTAGAAATCAGGAAAGCAGTGACCTTGAGTGTGAGACAGTAACTGAAGGAGCGCACGGCACTTTGGAAGTACAGGTAATGATCTATTTCTTACCCCAGTGCTGGTTACACAGTATGTTTAGCTTGAGCAAATTCATTGAGCTATAAACTGACAACAGTAGTTAGAAGTTTTAAAAAAGAGATTACTTCATTAAAGTACTCTTTACAGGCTAATAATTTTCAGAAAAAAACTTTAAGTTAAAGATAACTCATGGGCACAGACAACAATGTAGTAATTGCGGGGGCAGGGGAGTGAGTGGAGGTGGAAGAGGGTATGGGGGATAAATGGTGAGGCAAAAATTAAATAAAATGAATATGTAAATATATAAATGATAGTATGTAGTTTTTGTCTCTGGGTTATTTCACTTAACATAATGCCTTGAAAGTTCATTCATGTTGCAAATGACTGGATTTACACTTCTTAAAGACTGAATAATATTCAACTGCATATATATATGTATATATATATACAACATGCTTCCTTCCTCCAGAGGAATAGATATATATGTACACAATATACATGTATGTACATACATTTATACATATATAATACATATATTACACACATATGTACAATATAATGCCTGTATGTAGTATATATTTGTTCATACACATCTCTATATGCGTTTACATGCATATACCTGTATGTCTGTGCATGCATACATACATGTATACACATATACATACATACATATGTTCATGAATGCATACGCATATACAAAGCATTTTCTTTAGCCATTCATTTATCAATAAACACTTCAATCGTTTCCGTATCTTGGCTACTGTGAGTAATGCTGCTGTGAACATGGGGGTGCAGACGCCCCTTTAAAATGCTGACTTTGTTCCCTTTGGATATACACCCAGAAATGAGATCACTGGGTCACATGGTGGATCTGTTCTTTGTTACATCAGGGACCTCCATACTGTTTTCCGTTTTCCGCAGTGGCTGTATTAAAACTCTCTGTGATATAAAATTAAAAAAAAATAGATTTGTCACTTCTCAGCACTGGTTTAAAACTTGCCTAACGGACCCTAGCTCCTGTTTGTTGAGTACAATTAATGTTTGACAAGAAAAGTAGCTGTGCCGAAGACAAAACTATTACACCCAGAACATTCGGTGTCTCCCACTCCCACATAGCCTAAGGAGGAAACATAAGCTCAGTGAAATGCCACAGTTTGAGAAAATAATGGATTTAGCAAAAAGTATGGTGAAACATTTAAAACAGGCGTGTCTCATTTAAGGCATTATTTACTTTTACTGTGTCTCTAGGAGAAAGGAAATTGCATATATATGCCACACATTTTTTAAAAAATGTATATCCCATCAAGTAACAACAAACCAAGTGAGTTATTATTACACCCTATTACACTGACAAGGAAACTCTCGCATGCAGTTACCCTATATGGGCATTGAAGACACTATCTGAGCTAAAATCTATTAGATGTAGAGGGCTGCATCACTCCTCTGACATGTTAAACAGCTTCCTGGGGAGGAAAGTTTAAAGAAGTATAATTCTCTGAGAGGAGGTATTTGGCATATGTTTGTGTCTGGACTTCCATGAATATATGACAGTCCTGAGTCACATCGGCATAGCTATTCCTAAATCAGAAAACGACAACAACGAGAACAAAAAAACAAACTATTCAGTACACTAATTACAGAGCATCATTGCTAAAGTTATTTTTATCGCATATAAACTCACTTAGTATTCTTGCTCATCAAAGGAAAAATAAAACAAAACAAGCAAACAAAAAGCAAAAACAACAGAAATAAACAAACATTTCATTAATAAAAATCAAGTCCTTGGAATCCAATTTTGGTGGAAGCCGACACCATTTCCCAAGATGTTTCCAAAAAATAGAACATATATCATATGTCTAAAGACATTTGAAAAGACAACTGAAAAATAGCAAAAACAAAGCGTGTAACATAACAGGAAAATCACAAATTTTTCAGCATTATCTATGGATATGAAGTTCCTTCTGCCTTTCACCACCAATTAAGAAACATTGAGTCACATCACCTTTAAAACCCTACATTTCTTAAATAAATAGATATGCAAATAAATCACTTTACAAATGTTAAGTGTAGCTAAAGAACTAACATAAATAAACCAGTATTCCAATAAATAGTTTTATTAAACCAGAATGACTTAAATTGGAATAAACACAATGAGCTATGTGCAGCAGACTTTTCAACAATAAGTACATTGTAAAAGTTCTCTTTGACGACCTTTTCCAAAACCAATGTCGAAATGATTTCTTAAGCCAAAGTAAATCTAGTTGTCTGCTCACAGACAAAGCAAACCGTATAATTTTCTTATTGTTTTGAATTTCTATTCTAGCTTTTCTCTTTTTATGGAGCCGATATGAAAAATCGCAAGTAGAAAGAGGTAAAGCAGAACAAATTGTAAACTCATGCACACAAAAACACCCACTAGCATATGTTGATCCAGAAGCTTCCCATAGGAAGTACCTTTTAAAGGTACTTAATTTTGTTGCTTCCTACATTTTCTTTCTTTGCACATAATGGACAATTAAAAATGGAAATTATAGAAAACAAAATTAGGGTTTAGATCTTTTAAGTGTTTTGACTGAGGCCTTGCAATAAATTTTTAATGAGACAAAATTTGGAGAAATTATTAATACAAACTAGAAAGGTATTTTCAATTAGCAAGAATTTGTACACACTAAATCCAACTTAGATTTTTCTGCAAAATAAACATGAAACATTAAAGCCTTTATTACCTGTAATTTGTAATAATTATATTTTGTTTAGAAAGCAGTTTCAAAATTAGTCAGTAATTGGTTTTGGCTCTGGGAAAGAGACACATGAGGATATTTATATTTTATCTTAAAAAAAAGCATGGAACATTTGGCTTAAATTTCCCATTTCTGTTATATTATGCTGGTCATGGAAATTATGCCTCCAAACTTTTAAATACTAAGGGGACTTGCTCATCAGAGGGGATGAAGCACAATCTATCATATTGTTGAAATTTTAAACACCATATGCACATTTTGTTTACAGAGCATGCCATAAGGGAAAGGCAATAATAAAATTGAACACATGAAAGAAAATCATCACTTGAAAGTTCAAAATATAACTCTATCTCTAAATTAAATTGGATATCAGTAAGTCCTCGAAAACTTGCATATTATTGTATTATTTTTTCAGCTTCTCCGTCTCTCTTTCTCTCTCTCGCTCACACACACATACACACACGTACACACACCCTATATTTGAAGAGTCCTTACAGAGGCAATCAAGTTAAAATGAGGTTGTTAGAGTGAACCCTAATCCAATATGACTAATGTTCTTAATAAGAAAAAGGAAAAGTTTGGAGACAGACATGCTCACAGGGAAAACATCATGAGAGATGAAGGCAAAGATTGGGTGGCTGCCTCTGTGAGCCAAGGAACACCAGTGGTTGCCAGCAAACCATCAGAGGCCAAGAGAGTCAGGGAACTGACTCTCTCTCAGAACCCTGCAAAGGAAGCAGCACTGCCAGCAGTTTGATTTTGGATTGAGATCTAAGCCTCCAGAACTGTGAGAAACTAATTTTTTGTTTCTCAAGCCACACAGTTTGTGGTCCTTTCACAGGAGCCCTAGCAGACTCACACGCCATAATTTATTCAGGTTTCCAAAGTTTCTCATAAGGTTCCTTTTCTGCTCCAGGGCCCGTGTCACACTCGGTCGTCATGTTTCTTTAGACTGCTTTTGGCTGTGACAGTTTCACAGACTTTCCTTGTTTTTTGACAGTCTTGACAGTTTCGAGGAATAATGATCAGGTATTTTACAGAAAGTTCCACTATTGATGTTTGTCTGGTGTTTTTCATATGACTAGACTGTGGTTATAAAGTTTTGGGAGGAAGGCCACAGAGGATAAGTGCCATTTTTATCACACCATATGACTTTTATTTACTATCAACATGATTTATCACCATGGATGTTGACCTTGATCACCTGGCTAGTGATCCGACTGGTGTCTCCACTGTAACACCACTCTTTTTAAGAAAGTCTTCAAGTCTTTTTGGAAGAAAGTCACTGTGCACCACTCACACTTCAGAAGTTGTAAGTCATGCTCTTGCTCCTAGTATTTAAATAAATTATTTGGAATTATCCTGTATGGGAAAGTCACCTCCTCTTCCCCACTTATTTATTTATTCAAGCATTTACTAATATCAGTACAGAATCATGGAAGCTTAATTTATACTTTGGGCTATAATTGGCGTTCTTTCAGTAGGCTCCTGTGCCCCTTTGACAGATCCACATCAATGTGTGTGTCTGCGTGTGTTTGTATTTCCTTACTTTCTGGATCCACAAGGTGCTGCAAGATCATGTGTATTCCCTGCCCCAGTTGTGAGGCAGGACATAGTCAGGAAGGAGGAAACTCCAGAGGTACCCCAGGGCTAAGATAAAGGACATCGATACAGGACAGAGACGCTGTCCTAAGACAGGTTGTTCCCGCTTTCTGGAAAAGCGCTGAATCATGATGAATCATGAATGCACCTGCGCAGAAGATGTTACACGACCCCTGCTTCATTATAATATCATTATAATAAATTAACATCATGCAACCCCCTTTCCCAATGGCCGATTAAGGAGAATCATGGAAGAGCACATGCACAGTAACTTTAAAATAATATAAGTACTTATACATGCACAATAAAACCCTGGCAAAACTAGCCAGGAATATCTGCCCTATTAGAATAGAACCCCTCCAGCTTCTGAGGTCAATCTCTGCTCAGAGTTGGCCCAGCTCCCATGTTCTGTGGAGTGTACTATCGCTTAATAAATCTCTCTCTCTCTTTCTGCTACAAGCTCTGTGTTCAGTTTAATTCTTTGTCTGCAATCCCCAAGAACCTGGTTACCTGTGCCCACCTGAGACAGTCTTAGAATCAGCCATTTTCCACAAACCATTTTATCACAAACCAAGACCAGGTTACTCTGTGTGCTAATTACTACTGAGGTATCATTTCTTTTAGGCTGAGAGCACAAGGAAATACAATGTGCGTATATTCTACCCAGGGTGTCTGACTTTTGGCATCTCTGGGCCACACTGGAAGACGAAGAGTTGTCTTGGGCCATACCTTAAATACATTGTGACATGTAATCACAAAAACATCTCATAATGCTATAAGTGAATTTATGATTTTGTGTTTGGCTGCATTCATAGCCATCCTGAGCTATGCCCTAACCTGTGGGCTGCAGGTTTGGCACCCCGTACTCATTCATACGCATGTGTCTATAAATACTTCCACATGCAAGCATCACTGTGTGTGTATACACACATACAGGGTGGGCAAAAGTAGTTTTATAGCTGTGAGTACATGACAGAGTTTACTCCTGTATTATTATTTATTATTATACTATTTATTTGCATTACAACAGTAAACCTAATTTTGCCTACCCCTGTATACATATGAGTATGTAATCATATGTATATGAGTATAAATATGAGTATTAATTGTTAGCTCTAACTCCAATCTAGTACCACATGGCTGATCGTATCCTTCTCCATTTGGTCATCTGTAAGTTCATTTCAACAATGAGAAGCCTGGTTCTTACCATCCACATTCATATATATAATTGTTTAATTCAGAACTTTTTCAGAACTTTTGTTTTCTTACTGTTGAATTTTAAGAGTTATTTGTATATTTTAGAAATAAACCTTTTACAGATAAATGTCTTGGTAAGACTTTGAAATAGCTCTGAAATTATTCAAGTGCTATAAAAATATTAAGAAATAATGCTACAAAATCAATGGGCAATTCTTTGATCACTGTCTTTTCTGTTTGCATTGATAAGAATGTTTGAGCCCTGGCTGGTGTGGCTCAGTGGATTGAGTGCCAGCCTGGGAATTGAACAAAGGGTCACTGATTTGATTCCAAGTGAGGGCACATGCCTGGGTTGCGGGCCAGGTCCCCAGTAGGGGGCATGTGACAGGCAACCACACATTGATGTTTCTCTCCCTTTCTTTCTCCCTCCCTCCCCCTCTCTCTAAATATAAATAAACAAAATCTTTAAAAAATAAAAGAATGTTTGAAAGGAAACACACTCAAAAACAAAAATAAGATAGCGTTGATGGGAACCAGTTTTGTCACCCTAAACCTGCTTTTTGGGATATTGATTTTAAGCTGTTTACTACGAAATAGGACTCAGAAAGAACTCCCCCTTTTCCTGCACAAGAGATTCAGACAGAGAAACCCCATTCAGGAAGGAGATCTTAAAATGTTCTTACACCTCCTGCCATGTATGTGGCCCTCTCCCCCAACTACTTGTAAATCACCCATCTCGTCTCTGAAATCTAATACCCTGTACTCTCCTTTGTCCAAAAATGTCTTATCTACCCAATGTGGCCTCACTGTCTTTGGAATTTACATGCTTATGTAAATTCCCTATGCACATGTATTAAAATTGAATTTCTCCTGTTAATCCATCTCTGTTAATTTGATTATTGGCCCAATTTAAAAGGTGGGAGTAAAAGTATTGATATTTTTTAGCTGCCACAACATTATATTGCTATAAATATATTATTTAAGCTAATTAAACACAAAGCACCATTTCTGTACCATTTGCCATGCTCTATATAAAAATAAAAATAACATCCTAATTCTTAGAAGAAATAATAAATAAAAGCTGGTAAATAATAAAAACAAACAGCATTGCACGTAAGGCACATGGCGCAAAGCCCAACAATAGTAAGCCTGGCCCTGGTCGGGTGGCTCAGTTGGTTGGAGCATCATCTGTACGTCAAAAGGTTGTGGGTTCCATCCCCAGCCAGGGCACATACCTAGCTTGCAGGTTTGATTCCTGGTCAGGGAGTGTATGAGAGGCAACTGACTGATGTTTCTGTTGTGTTGATGTTTCTCTTTCTCTCTAAAATCAATAAACATATCCTTGAATAAAGATTAAAAAAGTAGTAAGCCTTGATAATTACTGATTATTTTCACTATATGGAAACCAACATTCATATAAAATAACAATTTGAAAATATAGAAAAATCTGTTTAACAGATTTTATAATAAATATAAACCATTTCCATTATTTCCCCATCAAATTTCATTCCAAATAACAGTTATATAACCTCAATGCATAACTATAACTAATATGCATTTCAGTTATGCATTAGCTACATTACCCTACATTAACATTAATAGAGTTAACAATGAAGTTATCAATGAAGTAGCAATATTAAAATATAGTTTTACAGCCCTGGCCAGTGGCTCAATTGGTTGGAGCATCATTCGTTACACCAAAAAGGCTGTGGGTTGGATTCTGGGTCAGGGTACAGGCCTAGGTTGTGGGTTCTGTCCCCAGTTGGGCCATGTATGGGAGGCAACTGATGGATGTTTCTCATCTCTCTCGCTTGCTCTCCCTTCCTCTTATTCTAAAAGTGATGAGGATTGTCCTTGGATGAAGATAAAACAAACAAATAATCAGACAAACAAATAAATAAATAAAATATAGTTTTACATTCTAAGTTTGTATGTAATTACTCTCCCTCTATTTAGCAAATCTTAATGATAAATTTTTGCTCTAATGTGTCAAAGCAAAGCTTCAAACATGGATTATTAAGATGAAAATTATAGTTTTCTTTTCTTTTTGTTTTAAGATTTTATTTACTTATTTTTAGAGAGGGGAAGGGAGGGAGAGGGGAAGGGAGGGAGAGAGGGAGAAAAATACCCCTCTTGCCTCTCAAGCACTCCCTGCTGGGGACCTGGCCTGCAACCCAGGCATGTGCCCTGACTAGGAATCCAAAGGGTGATCCTTTAGTTCGCAGGCCTGCACTCAATCCACCGGGCCACACAAGCCAGGGCAGTTCTTTTTCTTATTGAAACCCAGAGGCTAGAAATAACATTTTCATATTGTATATAAGATTTATTAAAATATCTCAAAATTAAAACTGTATGAGGCTTCTATTCTCAGTTAGTTAGATACTACTAACTCTCCAAGCCTATGATCTCAATTTATCTGGTATTCTACAATTATTACTTTATTATTCACTCTTAAATGAGAAATAGCATAACCTTATATTTAAGAATACTTATGTCAAAGAGGTTTTTATGATAATTCATATGATAAAACCAATGACATAAACTGAAATGTTTCAGTTACTGATCCCAAACACTATTTTCTCTTTTGCACTGCACAGCAAAGACGAGAGCCAGTGTGTCCAAACTTCATGCATGTCCAGCTTTCCCTGTCCAAGACAATTTTTAATGGTAAGAAACTGAGACCAAATTTAAATTCTAATTCTTTTACCTAAAATATGTCTGTTTAATTCCTAATATTAACTTGCCTTCTGCTCACCTATTTGGAAGAAAGACACATGCCTAGAATGCTTTAGTTGAATGGGATTTATTGTAAATTGTGCAGGGAAATACGAAATTAGCTCAATATAGACAGAGAAAGTCCTCAATAATCTCTTATCAAGAATATTTAATTCTATTCTCGTTTCTTCCTACCTGTTGCAAAATTAAAACAATGACAATACTAATACAAACTCAATAACTCAATTTACTAAGGAGAGTGCAGCGCTGTCTTAAATCTCGTCTAAGGCCTTAGACCATGACAGACAACTTTGTTTTGCCAATGAGAACACAGAGAGTTGAAGAAGTACAAAAACAAGCAAACAAAAAAACAAAAACAAAAAAGGACAGAAACTTGTCCAGTCAACACAGCTAAGAAATGGCAGACCCAAGAATTCAACTCCAGAGTTTCTCTCCAGAATGGATTCTCTGGGCTATTCTAGTCTCAATTTTCTATAGCATTACCATCTAACATAGTTTTACTCTCCTTTATATCTCATTTATTCTGGTTACTAGGCAACTTTCAAAACATAAGAGTCAAACTTTGACTCTTATGTTTTGATTCCGCCCTTAGTCTTTTTCTCAGCTCTGGTATAGAGTTAGTGGTGCAAAGATGAAAAATATGGCATTCCTCTGCTGAGGAAGACAGCTCTCCTGCCTTTTGCTTGAGTTTTTCTTTTGTTAGAAAAAGTAAAATATAAGATCTTTCCTAAAAATATTCTGGCCAATATACATAAACCTCAAGGTATATCAGAGTACATACAATTAAGTAACTTTTGTACTTAAATGGCAGTAGTAACAGTATATACCTCATATTGTAGTTAGAGAAATTAAGTGAGATAATGCATGTGAAAGCATTTGGTACAGTGACTGGTATATAGTAGTATCGCATTAATGCTTTGTAGATCTTTATCATCACCGTCATTAACAACATCTTCATGCAAGTCTGAACTCCGACCCCAAATTCCAGTGTCTCACACTGATGACTTTATCACTCACCACCTTTTGTCTAGTTTCTGAGACTCCATTATTTAATTAACAATGTCTACATTTATCCCAGTAAAGCTGATTCCCTCTGGCCAGCGTCAACAGATGGGGACATAATCTTCCCGTTCCTGGCTCGATTCTGTACCTGTTCTTTTTCCTACTCTAATATTAGCACATTACTTGCAGCATATGTACTGGAAATTTTCACCTCCCATGGCCCTATCTCCAACCACATCCCTCTGCTACAATTATGCTTTCACAGGTGAATGACTGATTAATTGTCAGATTCAAAGGTCATTTTTTTTTTATTCTCTATGCCCCTGGACTCCTTTGGAGCACTTGATTCATTTGACACATTTTTTTCCTTGAATCTCTTGAGTTTAACCACCTCTGAATCCACCCTCCGCCACAGGATGACCTTTTAAATATCTCTTACAAAGCCTCTTTTAACACGTCAATTTTCTGCTCAAAACCATGAAGGCTTTCTCATTATTGTGTGTGTGGAAACTAAGACAATCCTTAGTGTTGCATTCCTCATTCTCCACAATTTTACCTTCATGCCATTCTCTGAATGAAACAGACAAAAAAGTTTTAGTGTGTGGTCTGATTTTCTTAGCAGCCTTTCTCCAGTTCTCTCTCTGAGAATGTATATGTTTTCTCAGTTCTCTCTCTGTTATTACTACTTCCTCTTTCCCTTTTCTCGTTTTTCTTTTTTTAATCTGTTGTTTTCTATTGACTACTCTGAGCTGAACCAAGTAGTTGTGTAGTGAGTATTGCCCCTGCTTGCGCTGAGCTATCTATAAAAGCCACAAGTAAACAGAGACTTGTAACCAAATACCACTCATTAAACTTCTGAACTAGACATAGGAGAAACCACATATTTATTACTTGGGGTAGTTGGGTCAGTTTCATCCTGCCCGTAACATAGTCTCGGAATGTAGAAATTGCTAAGTGTGGGTCTCACAAATTAGTACTATTTCCCATAGGAAATTTTTTAAGGAAATGTGAATTTCTTTTTTGTTCTGGGTCTCATTAAATTAGTTTGATCTAAGCACAAACAAGTCTAGCCAGTGCAAACAAAGACAAATATAAAAAGATGGGAAAATGTCTAATGCACAAGTGTATAGAACCTTACTATCCCTCTTAACATTCCAATAAAAATATAGGCTTTAAAGAAAGATTTTCTGTTATTTCCATTCTTTGATCAGCCCAATATTATTTTCGCTGCACTCTATTCCCCTGTGTCCTCTCAGCACATTCCAGGTTTAATCTGGAATTAATGTATTTATAATTTATTTCACATAGGTCTTATCTTGTATAATATTTTAATTGAGCAAGCAGTTCTTAAATTTCACATATTTCCTGGGTGGAACAGAGTCCCTTTAACATCATCCTGTAGTGAAAAAAATTATAAATGCTATATGATTGTAATGACCAAATAATCATTAAAAACTTGCATTATTTTCTCTATCTCCAGCAAAAGAATTATATTAAAATATTCTAAATTTCTTTAGGAGAATTCAGTTATTTCTGACACTAAATAATTTTGAAGATAAAGGCGAAATCCTTTAACTACCTAAATAAACAACTGAGGTTAAATACCACAAAATTCTGAGGAAGCAAACTTAAATAAATGTTCCACCAGTAAACTAAAAACTCATGCCACACCTGGTGAGTCTACATTACCATAGTATGTTGAAGCATTCTTATTAACTCCCTGAAAAAGGGATGTACCCATGGCAAAACGAGAAGAGTAATTCCATGTGCTGATTCACCTGATCCTATGCTATCTTTTTCCTTTTTAATATTATTTTTCAATTACAGTTTACATTCAATATTGTTTTGGTTTAGTTTCATATGCACAGCATAGAATTTAGATAAGCATATACTTTATAAAGTCATCCCCTGATATTCCAAGTACCCACCTGACACCAAAAACAGTTATTACAATATTATCGACTATATTCCTTAGTGGTGCTTTACATCCCTGTGACTATTTTCTAACTACCAATTTGTACTTCTTAATCCCTTCAATTTTTTGACCCGGTCCTCTAACCTCTATCTCTCTGTCAATCATCAGTCTATTCTTTGTTCCTGAGTCTGTTTCTGTTTTGTTTATTCACTTATTTTGTTCCTTAGATTCTATATATTTGTGAAATCATATGGAATTTGTCTTTCTCTCTAAATTATTTTAATTAGCATAATACCTTCCAGGTCCATCAAGCTATAGCAAATGGTGAGCTATTGTTCATTTTTATGGCTCAGTAGTCCTCCATTGTGTATATACCCCAGCTTTTTCATCCATTCACCTGTTGATGGGCACTGGACTTGCTCCTATCTTGGCTACTGTAAATAACGCTGCAATAAACTGAGGGGGGCTTACATGCTTTTGAATTCGTGTTTTGGGTTTCCTTGTCTATACACACAGAAGTGAAAGCACTGGGTCATAAGATAGGTTCATTTTTCATTTTTTTGAGGAATCTCCATACTGTTGTCCATAGAGGCTGTGCTAATTTACAACCCCACCAACAGTGCACTAGGGTTCCCTTTTCTCCACATTCTTGCTAGTTACTGATTCACCTAGTAGTCCACATAATGTTTCTAAATCTTCTCTACAGAGAATCTGAAGAAATTTTGTAAAAATGCCTGAGTCTGCATTCCTCTGACAGTTCCAAAGAAGAGAACTGAAATAGATATGATTTTTAAGAGAATCCTTTCTAAGTTCTGATGATGCCTGCTTCCTCTTATATTTTTTATTTTCATAAATGATTTAATAATATTTCTGAGACCTTTGATACAAGTGATCTCAAGCACACTGGTGATGAGTTTGTGGATTACACCTTGCATTAGATCACATTAGATTAGATAACACTGCCCATTACAGTGCTTCCAACATCTTACCAATTCACCAGAAACTGCCACTAAGATGTGCTGTCAGTACTCTGAGAATGGGATTGTTTAAGCCCGGGACAGAAGCACTCTTACAAGTTCCCAGCATCAACAAACCTCAGAAATCAGAACTAGAAGAAACCTTAAAAACTAGCTCCACATCTTTTTACAGGTGAAGTGGGTATACTGCAGAAGTCATTCGTCCATGTTACTTACTAAATTGGAGCAAAATTTAGTTGTCAGATCATGTTATTTCTATCATCTAATATTTTAAATTCAAGGTTATTACTTTAGTGACTTTTTCTTTGTCTCACTTTCTGATTCCATTTCTATCACTTCCCTTAAATAAAAGATATACTATTATATCTGCTTTTTTCTTCTTTAAATATATTTATATCTATTTACTTATTCACTGCTGATAGGTTAATAAATAGTAGGTAATATTTATATAGTCTTTATCACAACCCAGGCATTGTTGTAACTGTTTACAGGCAGTGACTCATTAATACTCACAAAGACAGACTTTAAATATGACTTGTCTAATATCGCACAGCTAAAAAGTAACAGAGCCAGAATTTAAACCCAGGTGGTCTAAGTTTATATCCCAAATTCATAAATACTATGAAGAAATTTCCTCTCAGAGCTCAGCTGTGAGCATATCACTCAGCTGCTAGAGTTTACAATGGGCTACCACTGACATATCTATTATTTATACTAGTTATATATTAATATTATAATTATATAATATCAATATATATTATATATTAATATTATATTATATTAACCCATATATTAATATATTATGTGTGTAATATAATATAATAATTATATTATATAAGCAATGCACTAATTATATTATATGATTATATATTACATGCATATACTTATATATTAATTATATAGTAATATTATATATATTTGTCAACACTGGCATATACTATGCCTTTACTATGCCTTCTATTTCCCAAAGTGGTATTCTTCTTACCACACTTTCCTGCCAGTCAGCCTTGTCTAAAAATCTCTTAATGTGCCTGACACCGCACTCTGCAGGTCCCCAAGTAACATCATCAATTTCTCATAATCTGACCCTTCCCTGACCGACCTTATTTCAACATGCTTTTCAACATGCTTCTCTCTTTAGTCAGGGCAGTGGCTTTACGTCTCCCTTACCCAGCCTTACACACTCCCTGCTGATTCGCAGCTCGGAACCCCAGGACTTACATCCCTAGCCCTTTGTCATTGCCTGCCAAGTCCTACCCAGCTCTTAAGTCCTATCTCAGTTATAAAAAATGTCTGAGAATGTTTCTTAATAAACCCATCTTGCTCCCATCTAGACCTTTCCAAAGTGTTTTCATATCTTCATTTCAGTCGCTCTTCAATCATCTATAACCCTAAAAGTCTGCAAGTGCGCTTTCCTAGTTAGACTGTAAGTTAACTGAGGCAGAGACCATGGTACATGACACTTCTTTTCCACCACCTCACACCCATGATGAACTAAAAAAGTGCCTCGTGAATACGTGCTGGTCAATTCTTTATGAACACTTTCTAGACCTAGAGTTGAACCCCGAAGTTATCATAGCAAGAGAGTACACCATTCGTATTGGGACAACTGGACTGGTACACGCAAAAAAATGAAACTAGACCACCATCTTACACCATACACCAGAAAACACCTCAAAATGGATAAAAGACTTAAATGTAAGTCATGATACCATAAAAAGTCCTAGCAGAAACCATAAGCAATAAAATTTCAGCTATCTCACATAATAGTCTTTTGCTGATATATCTCCTAGGGCAAGGGAAATAAAGGAAAAAATAAACAAACGGGACTACATGAAATTAAAAGCTTCTGCAAGGATAAAGAAACCATCATCAAAATGAAAAGGGAACTGGCTGTATGGAAGAACATATTTGCCAATGATATACCAGACAAGGGTTTAATCTCCAAAATATATAAGAACTTATATGACAACACAAGGAAGACATACAATCCAATTAAAAAATGGGCAAAGGACCTGAATAGACACTTCTCCCAGGAGGTCGTACAGAGGGCCCATCTGTATTAGTCCAAGAACATATGTGAAGGACCCATGGAGATGGATAATGGTGAGGGGCCTGATTATAGAAGTGGGGGGCAGGCTGGGTGGAGGAGGGTAAGGGGGAAGAAGTGGGACAACTGTAATGGCATAAACAATAAAATATATTTAAAAAGAGAGTACGCCATTCAAAAAACTCTATAGAAAAATATTACTAGAATTAAAAAAGAAAACCTCAGGATTTTGCCTTCCAAAACCCTACCATGCACTAGGCCAAGCATATTTTAATTCCAAGCATTAGTTTTTCTTCGGCAACTTGAATAATTGGTTGAAAAAGTTGTTTATCCTGGAGACTATCGATTACAGAAGATGCATATCAATAGATGTTTTTAGTTTTAGTGTTATGAGGAGGGAATGAGATTTTTGCCAGCTAAACAGAAAGCTACTACAAACCCTAAGAACATTTGTTTTCCAATTACTAGAAACAAGATGAATCATATAATAGTTTTAAATATGTATGTTTTAGTGCTAAAATAGAATGTTTTTGACAATACAAAGAATATCATAAAATTTCAAATTTTAATCTGTACTAATTTTCTAATATTTTCTCTGACAATGTGTTTAACAATGACTTAGCTATAAGGCATAGATAAATGTATTCCAAATCGTTTTAAAGAGAAAAATGTTACATGTGTGTATAGTTAAGTCTCACTATCTGACCTGGTGACTAAGGCTCTGGAACACTACCACCACCTGGTACACACAACAGAAATACTGGACTCTTTACAATAGGGGAAAATAAAAATTCTTTAAGCTGTAAAATTATAAAATTAAATCTAAGCTACACTGACCACAAAATCCCACCCATTCTTTGATTCCATTTCTATCCAAGTTTTCATTCTGACATTTCTAGATTACTGCCCATTCTCTCAGAGTCTCCTGTGCTTCTTTCTCTGCTCTCCCCGCACCAGCCACATGTGTGTTCTGTTCCATTTCAAATATTTATCACATCTCATTTATCTGTCTGACCACTACCTTCTAAATACATATCTCTTTAGTTCTCAGATCTGAGCTAAAATATCACTTCTTCATATAGGCTTTCCCAGATTTCCACATTAAACAATTGTCTTCCAAATTTTCATAATAACTTACATTCTTCTCTCATAACACTATTAAAGTTTTAGATTAAATATTTGTCTTTATTTCTCTCAATACTCCATAGTCTCTCCGTTGACAGATAGTCTTTAGCTCACTACTCCACTCTCCGGTTTATCTAGACATACACAAAATGTTAGGAGAATGAATGAATGTATGAAAGAATAAATTTTACATGGAAGGAAGTGATGTAAGAGAAATATTTGATATTTCAGCTTTAGTTTCCCAAAACTAAGATAAACATCTTCTTGGGAGAGAATCACCACTGTTTGGCCCGCAGAGATTAATATTATTCAGTCTCGACTGTTTTAAAAGTGTCAGATTCACTCCAGTCTGGACATAAAAACTGATATGATTGTTTAATAATATGTGAAAGAAACACTCTATTTTTCTATTTTAACATTTTGCTTTCTTATGGCAAACATTATTGATTAGCATTTGATGATTCCATCTATACTAAAATCTTACTCATTTGATAATATATTTACCAAGATATTCCACATAGACATTTGATAAATCATCCACAACTTTGAATTATTGGACAAAATATTGAAAATATTAATATATAATGGCAGCTGATGAGAAATCACTTAATTTTGTATAATTCTAAAAAACAGTTCTAAGAATTTGAAAAATTGTATAAAATATAGATTTTTAAAAAATTTTTGAAATTGTACCTATAATAGCTATATTTTTGTAAATCTTAATTATCCATAGAGGAACATGAATTACAAATATCATTTTAGGCATGTTTGATAAACTGAATGATTCTTTCCTTCCTTCCATCCTTCATTTCTTACTCCTTCCTTCCTTCATTTTTATAAAATAAATCCCTAGGTTCCAAGAAACACCTGGTCCTATATGTACATGTTGCTGTATTTCTTGGCTAAGTAATACCTATCCATCTAACATCAGATTGTATATCTACAGGCATCCATTGTGGGTGCAGGTGGCCAGCTGTGTAGCCTTCTTGGTTAATATGTGACACTGCTCCTCTGTTACAGTTACATCTCCCTCTGGTAGTCTTACATTTGGAGATTCACTAATGTGATCACATCTAAGACTGGACTATTTTCTAAGAGATAAAGGGGTACACATGAGCTAGACCCTGACTAAAAGTTCAGCTTACATATTTTGCTCTATTCTACTAAATGACCTTGGCTCTCAACAGAGCAAAGGTTGGAATGCTTAATTTACTGATCCAATTAACTTTAAAAAACTTGAATGTATCTATACATTCAAGTGGCAAACACAGGTGGCAAACACAACGCCCATGGGCTGCATCCCGCCCTCCACCTTATTTTAACCAGCCCAGCACCTTATTGCTACCCAGCGGCAGTGCCAAGCTCCTTGCCCCTAGTTAAGGAGTAGTTACATTCATACAGTCCTAAAATTACATTTAGCCCTTTGAAGGAACCACGAGGCTGATGTGGTCCCCGGTGAAAATGAGTTTGACACCCTGGTCTAGAGTACACCTAAAATAGCTTTTCTAGTAACACAGCAGGTTAACCGGTAAATGCAAAGGAAAAACATCTCCCTAGAACCACACATATGACCAGTTTCTGAGCATAATCTCTAAGTGTTTTGGCTTATTTTTTGAAAAAAAAATTGGGATTTTCAATATGTGTTTAACTTTGAATTCTTTTCTTCAAAGTGATTGCAAATTTCAAGTAAAACTGAAAACAAGCTTTCTCTTCAACAGTCAGTCAATGAAGAAACTAGTCTTTTGGCAACTGATAGAATAAATTACTTCAAATCAAGCTGATTGTAAGATTTTAATATCTTCCACTGAAATCTGAAAGGAAAGATTGCTTTTATTCCCCAGAAGAAAGGTGCTTTTATTCAACAACTACGTTGGACAATAGTTTAACTCAAAACAATTTCTCCTGTGTCTCCAAGTGAAGTGGAAATGTTTTACTTTCATTTGTCCGGAATTGTAGTGGTGTGTAGCCATTATTCCCCTCCCATCACTCCTGAATGTGGGTATTCCTCCTGACTGATTGTTCTGTTACAATGACTTTCAACTCTGGCTGCAAATGAAGCACCTCCAGGAGCTTTTTAAAAACACCACACTCAGAGTCCCACCCCAGACAAATTGAAACCACATTTCCGGTGCTAGGAGCTGGACAAGTACTGTTTTTTAAAAACATCCCAGGTGACTCTAATACACAATGAAGGTTGCAACACATTAATCCAGTTTCATTTGAAGGGAATTAGTCACAGGTAAATAGTGAGGAGTTCAGGGAAAATAGTCAACATAATTGAGAAGTTCTAGATTCAGCTTAGAGGTGGCTCAGAAAGTGCTGTTTTGATACGCTTCACCAAACAGTATTATCACATTCTTGTTGTGCCTCCAAATTCCCTATTTTCCTCAGGGCCTGGAGGGCGCACTACTGAAACTCAATGGTGACTTCAGAAAGGAGCTATTTCCCAGGTTCAGATCGTGCTGAACTAGAACAGGGCCAGGGCTTGGAAGCAGACCTCACCAACAGTACCTTCACGCCAGTCAGTCACAGTTACGGTTGCCTGGACCCCGGGGAAATCAGCTTCACCAACACATTTCTGTACTGAACACTCTATGGGAATCGTCCAAAGGAACAAAAAAGTTATACAATGGAATAGAAGAACAACTGCTTTTAGAAAAGAGTGAACAAATCTAAACACAAACTACTAAAAGTAATAGAATTATGTTAAATCTTAAACTCTGGCTGTGGCTCATTGCTCGTCTGGCAGCGGCCTTGCTGGGCATCAGCTCCGCGGAGGCAGCGGTGCGAGATGCCAGCCCTCCCAGCCCATGGCGGGTCTCTACCAGGCAGCCGGGCCAAGGTGTGCCTTGAGGGCCCTGAGTTGGAGTAGCTGATGAAGAAGCGCTCGGTGACCATCAGCTGCAACTCTTTGCAGGGCTCAGTGAACGTGAGCATGCGCCACTGGAGCTTCATCTCACAGTGCCACCGGGGCATCTTCACGCCCGAGTCTGGGTCAGAGGCCACAGCGGGCAGTCCCTGAACTCTGGGCGCAGCACAGGCTGACACCGCTGACCCTGCTACCTGCGCTGCCTTGGCTACAGTGGCATGTTCGGTGAAGAGCCTGTTCCAAAGGTGCGCGGTGCCAACGCTGCAGCTGCCCTGCTTGTGCATGTTCAGGTTCCAGGGCACAAACATCAAGATAATGTTCACTGCCCTGTCCAGCGAAAACACGGAGAAGCAGGAGGCGGCGAGTCCCTGGTGAAGCACCTGCAGGCCCACATCTTGCCCCTGACCATCAACATTCCAGACACCATGGCCCACCTTATCAGACTCCTGCCTTCCCCAACAGGAATCACCAGTGCTGCGAACTCCTCCTGCCCATCCAGCTCCTGGGGTGCAGGATCTTCAGGGAACAAAATAGGCCATGTGATACCATCTGGCCTCAATTTAATGGCTGATAACTTGCAGACAGAAAATGAAGCTTCAGGTGGAGACAGTCCAAAGGATGCCTCAAAGCCACCTTATTCCTCTGCACAACTGATCCTACAACAAATTACAATGGATCCTGATAAACAACTCACACTACATGGAACTTACACACACGCCCCTCAAAATCATCCATACTACAGGACTGCACACAAAGGCCGGCAGAATTCAATGAATCACAGTCTCTCTCTGAGTGGTCATTTCATCAGAGTACCACGTTCCCAGGAAGAATCAGGCAAAGGCTCATTCTGGAGGATAGATCTTGCCTCTGAAAGCAAATTAATAGGCTTTTAGGAAAATATGGCCTGGGGGCATGCCTTGCTTCAGAAGCCCTCTGGGACGGCTCTCATCTGGAAGTGCCCCAGCCTCTCCTAGTCATACTGGAGTGCCATCTGCTCACGCCAGTGGTGCCTGCACCCCTGAGAACCTGCTGAGGGAAGGTTTGCTGGCCCTCCTGGAGCCCTATGACTGTCACCCAGGAGGTGCGGTTTGCCTGGAGTGCACTGGCTCCCCACTGTGTGGTCAGCCTGTTTTAATGGCTGTGCAGTGATTAATAGGCCCAACAATTAAGACCATCACCCACATAGTCACTGCCCGGGTGAAAATGACCTCCTCGCAGCCCATGATGTAAACAGATTATTCACATTGCCCACCAGATCCCAGCAACCAACAGCATGGCTGGTCTGGCCCCAGAAAACAGGTACACGATTGTGGGGCAGGCTGTGGTCAGGCAGGCAACCTGGCTGGCCCCTCATAAAGAGGAGCCACAGGAGAACAGAGATCATCAAGAAGTGAAAGTGGAACCTATTTGTGTGATGAGTCAGGCCATCCTGGACGCTGCTGGGCAGGTGATTATATAGCACTGACCACCCCTGTCCAGTCACCATCATAAAACAGGCACCTCCAGGTCAGCACCAGCTACCGATAAAAACTACAACACAAAACGGGATTCACGTGGGGTCTCATGTGGTGCCAATCCCTGTTTCTGTGCATGGTGAGGTGAACAATGAAGCAGCAAGTCCTTCCTTCACACATGTTGGGAACACGCACATAAGCATTGGCCTCCCTACCCCAAAAATGCCCCAATGGCAACCAGTCCGAGCAGCCAGAGCTGAAATAGGTCAAGGCTGAAGATGGTGAGAGCATCGTCATTGTCCTGAGCGTGGACACACGCCAGAGACTGTGAGGGACAAGGGTGAACAGAACTAGTGGCCAGAGATTTTCTATTTCACTCTCAACTCTGTGGTGTCAAAAGGAGATACTGCCTCTCGGGGAGGCTCAGAGCACATTCTCTGGGTGGGCAGAGGGGCCTGTGATTGGAATTCACACCAGCACTGAAAGCACAGAACATAGGTGGCTTTAAAACGCCTTAAAGACAAGAGTCACACCTGAACTTTAAAATTATGTAACAGAACCTGGTCCCAGTAAGTGTCTCCCCACCCAGCATTCATCTTTTAATGCCTGGTGAAGACTGACTCTCCTTCCCAGTGAGGATGGCGCCTTTTGAGAGCAGATCCACTGGGAAGGTCCTCCGGGAGGGGACAGGGCAGGAGGCACCCCCACCAGCCTCAGAGGACGGACCTGCAGTGCTGGGAGATGAGACAGTACTTTGTTGTTGACATATGGAATTAGAATATTTTGAGGTGTGCCTTCTTTCTTTACACAATAACGGGGTCTTTGACATTTCACATCATTTCCACTCTGGAAATTTTGGAATCGCACAACACCATTATGGTGTGGATTTAATTTGGAGAAAAGAAACAAGGTAATTTGTTTTTGTTGTGCATACATAGTCTCTGGAATGATTTACTCTCTCCGGTTAAAATTCAGGAGGAGCTATGTGACGATGTCTGCCCATCTTCCTGTTAGAGCTGCTGCCTGATGAGTTTGCTCCTCCGCCTTGTTGTGTAGGACAGACAGACAGACAGACACCAGCAGACTGCATGGATGACCTGCTGGACTCCCAGGCTGCACTTAACTGTTTTTTTGCTACTTTTTGTTGTTTGTTTTGTTGTGTTGACTTTGCCTCTGGCATGCATTTCCACTCTAAGTAAGACAAGTCTAAAAAAAATTTTAAAAATTTACTTCCTCTAAACCTAAAAATATGAGGGCAAATAGGTTAAAAACAAAACAAGACCTACCAACCACCAAACACAAAACTTCCAGAAATACAACAGAGTTATCAAAACAAGAGCTGGTAGTCAGGGAAAGGGAAGGCTTTTTAAAACCATCTACAAGTTATGACTTGGTTTAATTCCATACTATTCCTCACATACCAATGCGAAGAACAGGGAGAGGTGGTTTTACAACATCAAAAAAAATCCAACTAAAAACCGCAGTTGGAAAGAGTGTGGTGAGAAAGCATGGAGACAGATCAAAAAGGACCAAAGGCCTCAGAAGAGGAAACACAGTTGATCATGATGGTTTTGGCTTTCTTGCTGGGAAGAGAGCAAAGAGGAAAAGCAGATACATTTCAAACACCTAGACATGAAATCCTATGCATAAGAATTTAGTTAAACATAAGAAAAGACAAAAAGAAAGGAGAGAGATTTCGGAGGCAGTAAGAAGTAGAAGAGCCTACTAAAATATCTCTGACCCACGGTAGACTCAACACAGGAGTCTAAAATCAAATTGCCAATCTCATTCTCTTCTTTTGCTTGTGAAAGAGTAGAAGGACCTTTTTTTAACACATTTATTCGCAAAGACATATGCACCCCTATGTTCACTGTGGCATTATTCACTGAGGCCAAGGCACGGAAACAACTGAAGCATCCCTCAATAAATGATTGGATAAAGAAGATGTGGTACATATGGGCCATAAAATATTATTCAACCATAAGAAAAGATGAAATGCAGCCATTTGCAACAACATGGACAGATCTTGAGAATAGCATGTTCAGCAAAATCAGTCAGATAGAAAGTCAAGAACCTTACGGTTTTACTCCTATGTGAGATATAAAACTGAAATTCATAGACACGGACAATGGTATGTTTGCTACCAGAGGGAAGGGGGGTCAAATATATGATGATGGAAGGAGATTTGATTTTGCGTGGTGGGCACCCAAAATTGTAAACTTGAAACCTACCTAATTTTATTAACCAATGTTACCTCAATAAATTTAATTTAAAAAAAGACTATGGGGAAAGCCAGGTGAAATCAGGTTAAAAGTTACTTAGGCAGCTGTTATCTGATAACTGCCAAGACTAAGATTCTGCACCAAATTCATAAGTGCTATTTGAAACCTGAAGGTATTCTGGCATGAACTGGGGTATATACTCTGTAAAGTGAATTGGGGTATAGGACAATGATGAACAAGGTACAATTCAATATTTCCTGATTAGGTTTATACCCAGTCCCAGCTGACTCCCACTCCACCCTATTTGCAATTACCTTCTCTCAAATATACACAGAACACATAGACAGGCTAGCTGTAGCTTCAGGAAAAGATATGTAGGAGTCAGATAAGGGGAGAAAGCCAGCATTTATCATAAAGTTATACTAACAATATCAGTGCAAATAGAAAGTGTGGGAAAAGTGTCCATGTTAAAAATGAGACAGGGGAAAAATACCAAAAGCTCTATTTTAGAAAAAAATAAATGAATAATTTATATTTAAAATTGTAATAGAAAATGTGATTTTAATGAATCAACGCCTAAAAGATGAAATTATGAAACAATAGACAGAGATGCCAGAGACATATAAAAAGATGCTCAACATCATTAGCCATCAGAGAGATGCAAATTAAAACCACAATGAGATACCACCTCACACTGGTCAGAATGGTCATCATAAGCAAAGCAACAGATAACTGTTGGAGGGGATGTGGAGAAAGCCGAACCCTACTGTACTGTTGGTGGGACTGCAGACTGGTGCAGCCACTGTGGAAAACAGTATGGAATTTCCTCAGAAAAATAAAAATGGAACTGCCTTTCGACCCAGCAATTCCACTACTGGGATTATACCCTAAGAGCCCTGAAACACCAATCCAAAAGAACTTATGCACCCCAATGTTCATAGCAGCACAATTCACAATAGCCAAGTGCTAGAAACAACCTAAGTGCCCATCTACAAATGAGTGGATCAAGAAACTATGGTACATTTACACAATGGAATTCTATGCAGCAGAGAGGAAGAAGAAGCTTATACCATTTGCAAAAGCATGGATGGAACTGGAGAGCATTATGCTAAGTGAAGTAGGCCAGGCAGTGAGGGACAAATACCATATGATCTCACCTTTAACCAGAACATAATCAACCAAAAAAAAAAAAAGAAATAAAAATATAACCAGAGACATTGAAATTAACAACAGTCTGACAGTCGCCAGAGGGGAGAGGGGAGGGGACAATAGGGAGAGGTTTTCAGGAACCCCTGAAATAGGGGACACATGGTCAGAACCAAGGGGGAGGAGGGAGGCAAGGAAGGGAGGTGGGGTTGGAGGGTGTGGGGGTAGGGGAGGGTAGAGGATGCAGACAACTGTAATTGAAAAACAATAAAGTAATTATTAAAAAAAAACTAAAAAAACCAAATATAAGGCTGAATTTAGGTAGTGTATTAGTGTATTACTGAGTTAGTAAAGGTATTGGATGCAGAGAGGAAAATAACAGGCAGGTGAAAAATGTCTTATTGACTAGAAAAATGAGGATTTCGGAATAAAGGGAAAAGGTAAAGCAAAGTGCTTCACACAACTAATGACGTGACAACGAGTGTGGAAGGGAGGCCGCGATGATCGTCCTGAGGATACCTGTTGTCCCTGAAGGAGCAGATCCATTCATGAAATGTCAATGCTTTCAGAGACAGAGGGAAATTTTCCCAGAATACAGGGAAAACTGAAAATGAAGATGAGAGCACACAACATTTTCTAGGGGAGGGGAATTGGTACAAAACTACCAACTATGAAATATATCTTGACTAAGTAGCTGAAGTTCAAGGATGGAGAATTTCAGGCTCCCTTCAGACACCTCCAATTCCAGTGCAGAGCTCATCAGAGCCGCGGTTTTCAACTCTCCCATCTCACAGCAACATAAACTAGTCACTGAAGTCCTGAGATGCACCAAAATGTATATCTTTTGACAGTCTGACAAAAATACAGGTATAAGTTTGATTCATTCACTTGGGGATGGCTACTGTTGTGTTGGCTTTTGTCTTTTTAATTTTTTTTTTTTTATTTAACGGTTTAAAGGAAGAGGTCAGTGACTTTAACTAAATAGTCAGGTATTGCACATTTAAAACAATTTTTATGGAACACTGGTTAAAAACCACTGGATAAGAGGGATAACTCCAGAATTGTAAAGACAAGAAAATTTGACCGAAACCTATTATACCAACCTAACTGAT